>JAQIUQ010006030.1:447500-650000 GCA_030378365.1 Hybognathus amarus | reverse complement strand
GTGGAAAAGAAAGCATTTAGGTCTTCAAGTGATTATTCATTAATAAGTATGCATGCATATGTGTATAATATAAATCTCTCACCCACAAAGGCGGCCATCTGAGCAGCAGTCCGTCCCACTGAGTTCACCAGATCTGTCTCTGCTCCAGCATCTAATATCATCTCTGTAATTTCAGCATTACCTGTAGGATTATTTTAGATGAGCAGGGAAATTCAGTCAATTCTACACTGAATAGGCTACCATTCAAAAATTTGGGGTCAGTAAGATTTTTTTTAAAGAAAATTATATTTTATTCACCAAGGATGCATTAAAAGTGATATAAAGACATATGTATTATCCAAAAGATTTTCATTTCAAATAAATGATGTTCTTTTGAGCTTTCTATCCAAAGGATGCTTAAAAAGTATCATCACGATTTCCACAAAAATGCTTAACGGCACTACTGTTCTCAACACTGATAATAATAAGAAGTGTTTTTGAACACCAAATTAGTATATCAGGAGATAAGATTTATATGTAAGTCTTATGTGATTATATTATATATGTATCTATATACACAAATTAGGTCAAAAGTTTAAGATCGGTAAGATTTTTATGTTTTTAAAAGAAGTTTCTTCTGCTCACCAAGGCTGCAATTTTTTGATAAATAAAATACACAAAAAACACAGTAATATTGTGAAATATTATGACAATTTAAAATGACTTTTGTATGTTAATATATATTAAAAATGTAATTTATTCCTCTGAAAAAAAGCTGAATCTTCAGCATCATTACTCCAGTCTTCAGTGTCACATGATCCTTCACAAATCACTCTAATATGATGATTTTATGCTCCAAAAACATGTATGATTATTATCCATGTTGAAAACAGTTTTTTACATTTTTATTTCAGGATTCTCTGATGAATAGAAAGTTCAAAAAACAGCTTTTATCTGAAATGGAAGCTTTTGTACATTAAACACTACCCTTTAAAAAGTTTGGGGTCAGTAAGAATGTGTATTTTATTTTGGGGGGAAATAAATAAGAAATCAATACTTCTATTCATCAAGAATGAGTTACATTGATGAAAAGTTACAGTAAAGACATTTATAATGTTAGAAAAGATTCTAATTAAATAAATGCTGTTCTTTGAACTTTCTATTCATCAAAGAATCCAGAAATAAAAATGTAAAAAACTGTTTTCAACATGGATAATAATCATACATGTTTTTGGAGCATAAAATCATCATATTAGAGTGATTTGTGAAGGATCATGTGACACTAAAGACTGGAGTAATGAATACTAAAAGATTCAGCTTTTTTCACAGGAATAAATTACATTTTAATATATATTAACATAAAAAGTCATGTTAAAATGCAGTAATATTTCACAATATTACTGTGTTTTTTGTGTATTTTTTATCAAAAAATTGCAGCCTTGGTGAGCAGAAGAGACTTCCTTTTAAAAACATAAAAAATCGATTACCGAATCTTAAACTTTTGACCGGTAGTGTATATACATATGTGTGTATGTATGTATATATATATATATATATATATATATATATATATATATATATATATATATATATATATATATATATATACATACATATATATATATATATATATATATATACATACACATATATACATATATATATATACATACACATATATATATATATATATATATATAATACCTCTCTCTCTCTCATTTCTTAGCTTAGGAACTGTGTCATTGATCTCATGCAGTATGGTCAAATGAAACTTGTTAGCATTACTAGGTAGATGAGCAAGTTTACCTGAGAGGCCAGCGAACATGAGGGCAGTATAACCATACTCATGCTCATTACAGTTGACATCAGCTCCGTGCTGCAGCAGCAGTCTGCACATGTCTGCTTTGCCCTTATAGGCCACATGCATGAGAGGGGTCATGCCATGCTGAAACGACATGAGGGAAAAGACTTTATAAATGTTCTTGCCAATCTTTTCATCTGCATGACTCAAAAGCAAATGACGGTTTAGGCCTAGTTCAACCCTTTCACAAATTGTGAAAATCCAGGAAATGTGTCTTCAGTATGGTGATTCTGTCAAAACACTGGCACTTGTTGAGAGTGACATGAGCAGGGTGAGTCAGTAATCTTTGCTGCTCCTTGGATGAAGTTGAAAGACTGCGTTGGTGGCAGAGCGAACAAGCAACACATCTGATTTTGACAGGTGGGATACACTTATAAGCTGTTGTTTCTAAACCATTCTGGCCCCAAAAAGACCTCAAGTTGTCTGTAGGTTACATCTAGTGGCATGTATCCATTTATCACACATCTTTAAGTACCTTCTTACCTCCTTAAGTAACATATCCACCACTCAAGAGTCTCTGCCATATGCTTAAATTACAATGCGGAACATATGCCGTCACCTCACCAGCCGGTCAGCCTTGTTTATATAAGGGCTGATCATCAGAAAACAACTACATAATACCACTATTTACAGTGTAAGGACTGTGTTTAAGTAATAAGGCTACAGTAACATTATAAGTAACATTAAGTATGGGTTGTGTTTGGCAAACAACCCTGTGTCTGATTTTATGTTTTGTTATAGTTGGTGAATCTCAAATGAGCTATAACTGGTGCTTAATGGCCTGTAAATTACTACCCATATTTGTCGTTCTTACCTCATCCAGACAGTTAACACGCACATTTGGATTGCTGAGCATCTGGGTGGCCTCTTGCACATCACCTTTTGAGAGAACACAGTCTCAGAGTTTAAAAATGAAACATTAAGTATCATGGACAATTTGACAACTCATGATGATACACCATTTTATTCCCTTAGACAGTCTGCATACCCAACTGTAATTACTTTGTGAGGTATTTTCCAGTTTTATTATCTATGCTTTTCTAATTATGATAGGATTTGGTAAAATACAGTTCAAAGACCGAGCAGAAAGTTTAACTGCACTGGGCTGCATATCCATTAGAATCGCAAGCCTCAAGTTGATCATAGAGACAAATGGTGGAAATTGTTCAACAGATCAACTTTTAATCAATTTTGGGAAACGCAGTCCTGGTTAGTTTATAGATAAAGTGGATTACCGGTATGTGAACAAATATTACACCATTCTCTCTACAATATCAAAGTGTGTTTAGCATGAAACAAGTACACTACTGTTCAAGTAACACTTTATTTCGATAGTCCACTTTAGACATTCTACTAACTATAATTAACTTTTCAACTACATATCAACTAACTGTCATTAGAGTGTCAGCTTAATATCTGTTAACACTTTATTTTGTTGGTCCCCCAACAGACATTCAACTGACTATAAGTAACTTGGCGATTACAAGAAAACTTATTGTCCTAACTCAAAGTCTAACACCTAACCATAACCTAACAGTCTACTGACAGTGTACTATAATATACTAACGTTAATACTCCAATGAGAGTTAGTTGATATGTAGTTGAAAAGTTACTTTTAATTAGTAGAAAGTCTAAAGTGACTATCGAAATAAAGTGTAACCCATTTATTTGATCAAATAATACAGTAAAACATTAATATTGTGAAATATTATTTCAATATGAACACACAGACACACATTGGAGTAATTCATTCAATATGCAAATTTGGTGCTCGAGACTTTTCTTATTATCAGTGTTCTGCTGAACAAATAAACACGCAAACAATTTTATAAAATGTAAAACTTAAAGTTTAAAATATAAAGTATTATACGTTTTATAGAAACATTTTCCAAAAATTTAGAGCATTAGGATACACTGAATGTAAATGTAACAACGAAAAAAAAAATAAAATAAAAAATAAAAAACAGAAGAAAACTAAAAAATGTCCAGTACTGTAGGCTTACCTGCAACAGCCACCTGTAGCATCACTCTCTCTTCAGAAGTCAAATCACCTTTCTTTGCAGTAGTCACACTCGACATATTGACAGACCAGACGGTTATTATTAATTTAAGGGATAATCGATGTGAAAAAATTCTTCCTTTGAACACAGACCTTATAATATAATACTCAACTGTAAAAAAGAAAAAAACATCATCGGATCATACCACTATGGAGATTATAAGGAGAGGGTGGATGGATATCCGAGTGACACGATATAAACGAGTCATAATGAATATTTTAGCATATAAACATCGATATCATTAACATGTTTATTAAAATAAATGTTATTACTTTTTTAATCAAAAATATTGTTATTATTAATTGCATTAGTACTTTCAGTCGTGTAGTCTACCCCTGTCAGGAGTAGATTAGTCCATCTGTACTTAACTTGCTTGCTCAAACTGTCGCGTGAGATACTGTGTGAAGCTGTGCGCGAGTCGACATCAGCACCACACCAGGCAGAATCACGGACAGGTAGGTACAACCACATGATGGAATGTCCAAAAAAGCAACATTATACAATTAGCCTAAATATGAGAACAAGTCTGATTCGTGCCTCATATTTGCGCGCTTCGTCTGAGCGGCAAGCTTCTGAGCTTTTCTTTTTACAACGTAACCTGGTCTTGAAAAACTGATTAATTTTGGATGACAGTTACGTGTGTTCAAAAATGCCACGTTTGTAAACAGAACAGATGGAGGCATGCAAGTAGTGGTGAAGTCGGATTACTTATTGTAATGATTTTTAAGCTCTTGCCTGTATAATCCGGGGATGTTTATCTTCATTGGTAAATCTATGAACTGAACCAGCAGTGAAACAAGTGCATTGATAGAATCACAAGTCGACAGCTTGACCTAATTATATTGTGCTTGACACGAGCGCACAACAACTCCTCTGCCATTTCAGTGCATGATTAAACATGTCTAAAATGTATTTCTGCCACTGTCTCAGTCTCAGACAGTGATATTTCAAAGGGGTTACCCTACTTTATAATAATTATGTTATTATAGCCTGCAGTGTTGAAGGTTGCTTTGGAAATATAATAGGTAGGTTACAGATTACAAGTTACCCTAACCGTGAAATTTAGTAAGTTATAAATAGTGTAACTATTTCAATTACATTATTTAAGTAATGTAACTGATTACATACAATTTCTAATCATTTTCAAGCATTTAAACCAGGCAGGGTTAGTTCAACACTGATTACAGTAGTACTGTTAGACACTCAAATCACTTCATCACTTGAATTTAGATTATAATATTTTTATTTTAAAGGACAGCCACCACACAATCAGACTTAAGCACCTCTATTTACTTTGAGGTTATAGCAGCTATGATAGTGTTTAAAAAATCTTTGCATAGCATGACTGGAAACTCTGGCATCTAACAATGCCTTGGAATAAACAGTTACTCTTAAAAATAAAACAGACATGGCCGCGCTGCAAATTTATCAAGAGAACCAATCAAAAGCATCAGAATAGCACTGCTATACAGCCTTTAAATGGCAAAGCGACAAATTTATATTATTTAAAGGAGTTCACTTTTTTTGATGATTTACTCACCCCATGTCATCCAAGATGTCCATGTCTTTCTTTCTTCAGTTGAAAAGAAATCAAGGTTTTTGATGAAAACATTCCAGGATTTTCTCCATATAATGGACTTCATTGGGAACCAAACAGTTCAAGGTCCAAATGAGAGTTTCAATGCAGCTTCAAAGGGCTTTAAACGACACCAGACGATGAATAAGGGTCTTATCTAGGACCCTTTGAGTCATGACTCAAAAAAATATTTGTTCTTTTTGATGAACGAGTTTAAACAGGAGAGTCACGAACGCTCATCACAGAACAGAGCAAGGTGAGCATTTGTGCTTATAAAACTTAAACTTTTGTATTTATTTTTTAAAGTCCATTATATGGGGAAAATCTTGGAATGTTTTCATCAAAAATCTTAATTTATTTTCGACTGAAGAAAGAAAGACGTGGACATCTTGGATGGCATGGGGGTGAGTAAATTATCAGCAAAAGCTTTTTTTTTAAAGTGAACTACTCCTAACATTTCCTTGTTTTTTTACTGAAAATATTCAGAAGTAACCCCCTTTATAATCTAACATTTTTATAAGCAGTTTTTTAATTACACGTTTTCTCCATAATTGTAACGGATTACAGTTACATTTTTATTTTATAATTCAATTACATTAAGCCTTTTACTTCTAACTAGTTTTCTGGAATGCTTTACTTTGATTGTTGATCTCATTTGTCCATATATGTTTAAATATGAATACCCATGAAACAATTCATGGTCTGAATATTTACTGTATATAATATCTACATCCTTTCAAAGCTTCGGTCCTGTACTTTGTCCTAGCACCTCATTCCGACTTTATATAACCAGGTTGCATTCTCTTCCAGGAATGCCATAGCCTGTGTTATTCTTGGCACTGGAGAACTTATAAATTGGGACCTGTGACACTGATTAAAGAGTGTGTGTCATGAGAATGGAACTAAACATTCAGCTATAGGTCAACACGCAAGTCTGCATGTACATCTTTTTGTGGTTCGCCAGGTACTATGTGATATGTGTCCCGAGTTTAATTTGTAATGTCACTATAGAAAGCGAGTGAAATAACAGAAAACTTCGAAGACCAGACTCTGACTCTTCCTCTTTGGAGGTTCTCACTTTGTTTCTAGTTTCCATTGACACCAGTACTAACTGGTCCAGGGAAGAATGTCTTGAGCTGATCTAGGTGCATTGTCTGTTGTAAATGATTAAGTTTGGGAGGGTGACAGTCGGCTTGATCATCCCCTTTGTGGGCTCATCCCTGGTGAACATGGTTGTTGATATCATTTATAAATCACATGGGACTTGCACATGAGTACATATTGTTCAGTGCTGCGCGAATGGACTTGATGTTAGATAAGCAGTGAGCCATGGTGCACAATGCTGTTTAAAAAACAATTGTTCAGATTTCAATGAAAAATCACTGAGTTCATGCAGCTGCAGCTTTGAGGACAAATCAAGAGCTATTCTTATAATGAGAGAAACACAAATATTTTTGTGGAAACGTGATTAATTTTAATGTAGGATTATTTGAATAGAAAGTTCAAATTAGCATTTATTTGACATATTGTAACACTTGGTCTTTACGGACACAAGTAATCAATTAAATGCACCCTTAATTTTTCAAAAAGACTTTAAAGAATCTTTTTTTAACCTGACTATATCAAAAGGAAACCTTATTACTATGTTTACACAGGATTTATTTAACCAATATATATATTATAATCCAATGGAACTTATGTTTCTAAGCCATCACAAATTAATCTTGCAATTCAGACCTTGGTACCTTCACTACAACCATACCATACATATTCATATCAGCAGAATTTGGAATAACAATGTTCAATACATGCAGGATATTGATCTTATCGTGAACAACTGATCCATGCATATTGTTTATTTAGACCAATTATTCAAATGTTCATTTAAAATGCCATAGCTGGATGATAACATCAAGGAATTATTATACATTTATGTATTTGCTGGTAATGCACTGGTAGTTGACTAAGTAAATAAAGGCGCTTGTTATTAGCACTGAATTCAGTGCTAATAACAAGCTCCTTTATTTACCCTACACTGTTTTGTAGATATGCATAGTTTGAGTGTCAGTAAGTTGTGGAGGCAGGTAATGGAAAATGATGATTTTTGTTTGTGTGTATGTTTGCACGTGTGAACTTTGCGAGTTTGCTTGTGTACACACACAAACACAGGGCTGTAAGCGGTGATCAGACATGTCCTTGCTGTAATACGACACGTGTCCCAGGCTTGGTTGACTGAAGTTTACACTGTCGGGGATGAGCCCCTCTATATTTAGCACAGGGCAGCGAAAGGCTTGCTGGTGCACTCGCTTTCTGCTGGAGAGGACTGGAGTGGACCTCTTGTTGATGAGCTTTTGGGTCGCTAGCTATTTTCCACCTTGGACAGTGCACTATATAAACAAGGTGTGTGATAATGGGAGGGTGTAGTGTAGAAAAATGTGTCAGGAGTCGTTTTATTGTTTTGTTTTGTGGGGAATGTGGCTTTTTCCATAATGGATCTTTCATAGCACACAAAATGGGTCATCTATGTTTTTGTTGCTGATTGAAATGTGTTTTGTCTTCCTGTTTGTGAAGGACTTTTATGAATACTCGGTAAGCAACAGAAGCCAGTGCTTACAGGCCAGCGGTTTAAGACCCGGAAAAGGGGTGAGTCACTTTTTATCCCAATATTTCACATTCTACCTCTTTAAAATTCCAGGTCAAATACATGTCGATGTGATGATTACCACAGAAAAGTTTTTAATTTGTAATAACAGAGAAAAACATGGAGAAAAACATGTTGACAGTTGTAGGGCCCTATAAAATCCGTTTTTATTTTTTCTCAAATTCCATTTTATTTTTTCCCAAATTCCGCTTTTTCCGTTTTAATTTTTGCAAATTCCGTTTTTTCCGTTTTAATTTTTGGGAATTCATTTTTTTACCCTTTACTGTTATTTTAGTTGTGAAAAGAGTGTGCTTTTTATTCCGTGATCGCAGAAATTATAGGGCCCTACAGTTGCGCTTGCAATGAAAGTCTGTGGTGAAAGTGTACAATGATTGTTTTTAATAATCGTACACACACACATTGCAGATGCTCACTCAGCAATGCAGGGTTTATATTCATGTTCCATTAATAGCTTGTTTGTGTCTCATACTATAGTACTGAGAACAGTGCAGACCCTGTCGCCTGGCTATTTTAGGGTATTTTCACACTTGAGTCCTCTAAGTGTGTTCACACTTGCCATGTTTGGTTCAATTAAAACGAAAACCATTGCTTTGTTAGTTCCGTACATTTGAATAAGTGTGAACACTGCTATACGAACCCTGGTGCGCAGCAAACAAGTGGACTAAGACCCCTGAAAAGCTGACTGAAAAGTCTTGAAGCTGGCATCACAGTATGTTACATGCATCAGAAATGCTTCACACGGCATATCTTCATTTGTGTGAGACCGATGACTTCGAATTTTATAGACCTGTGTTCTCAGCTGGTCAAAATACCATTATATATGTAAGCTACGCACATACAAGTGCATTTATCTTAGCACACAGCATTTCAGTAAGTTTTGTCTGAAATTAGACAATACATAATTAAAGATGACCTATCAGGGTGTAAAAATATATATTTTTTTTGTTCTGACCCAAGTGAACAGAACTATTAGTGTGAACATGGCCTAAGCGAACTGAACTCAGACATCTGAAAAGGACCAAGTATAAAAACACCCTTATTTTAGTGCTGCAATCTCACCGAATCACAGAAGTTAACAAATCACCTGTTGCATTAGCTGCATTGTTTGGAGGCACAGAAATTAGACATTTCATAAACACCTTTTTTGTTCTGATGTTCTGCAGGCACAAAATTATAGGATTGATATTATAATTATTATTGATACTTTAATAATTATTATTGTTACTGATAATTTATTATTGTGGCAAAAAGGCTAAATAACAATAACCACAAATTGGTTCTGTTTCAGACATTTAAACATAACATGCATTACTGTTAAAGTCAGGGGTTGGTAAGTTTTTTTTTATTTTTTATTTTTATTAAATAATCAAGGCTGCGTTTGATTAAAATACAATACTGTAATTGAAAATTCCACAATTTATTTATTTTTTTCTGGATTCTTTGCATAAGTTAAAACAACATTAGAAATATTTTGTAACACTGTAAATTTTCTTTTCTGTCCTTTTGATAATTTTAATCCATCCATGCTGAATAGAAGTATTAGGTTAAAAATCTTACTGACCCCAAACTAGTGTACGGTTAAACAAAATTAGTCAAGTTTTATCTTAAATAAAATTGTATTCACACTTAATGATTTAACACAGAAATAAATTGTACAGTATTTGCTGTACAAACCTAAATGGAATCTTCCATGTGTATTTGAGTGAAAGGTGAATACCGTTAGAAATTGTGGACAGTTTAGGAACGTTACTTAATAGCTTTTGACTGACAAATGCGAGGGCGTTTCAACAGGGCATTAGTGTTATGCTTCACTGGTTTGCGCTGTAGGTGTGACTGGCTCTTCAAATGTGAGATCTCACAGGAAGACACTCAACATGTTCTTTAGTGTGTGCTATAATCAGAATTCCTAGCCAGCAGCGAGGCAAGGGAACTCATTTACGTAAGTTAGGTATAAGTGTAGCTTGTATTGTTTTCAAGTGTTCTTTACAGCTAAATACGAAATCAATTAAATCATTATATTGTATATCTATTAAGGGGCTACTGTGATTTCTGAATCTCTGCTGTGGTAACCCTGGCTTTCTTGTTTTCTCTCTTCCAGATGAAAAGGAGAAGTTTGAGCCTACGGTTTTCCGAGACACAATTGTTCAAGGCCTTAACGAAGCAGGTGGTGATCTTGATGCTGTAGCCAAGTTTCTGGATGTCAATGGGTCGAGACTAGACTACCGTCGCTATGCCGACACCCTGTTTGACATCCTCATCGCTGGGAGCATGCTTGGTGAGCTGGTCCAAAAGCCTGTCACTCACATGACATCACAGTAATAGCAACCATCTAACGATCCAATCAAATTCAAGCCGTTTCACTCGGAAACGTTACAATAGGGAAGAAAAAACTATCACTTCAATTATTAGGGATGCACCGAAATAATTCGGCCGAAGCCTAATAATAATGAAACGCTTAGCCGAAGGCCGAATACCGAACATGGTGTTTCAACGTTTTTTCCATTTTTGACCATTTCTTCACCATTTCATTAATTAAAATTAGGAACAATGTGGGTTTTTTTTTTTATTTTTTTATTTTTTTACTAATTTTGTCTTGCTTTTCAGACAAAAAAATTAATTACAAAAATCAAATTTTAAAATATTAACACTGAATATTTAAGATTCTTGCAGATATACAAACAAAGCACAATATAGCTTATATAAATGTAGGCCTACTAAATAAATTAGTAAAAAAAAAAATTATTTGGCTTTCTTTGAAGCCCCACTTTTTGAATAGCCTATGTTAGGCCTATTAACTCTGCTGAAAGTAGTTGTAACTCAACAAAAAGTGCATTAAAATGTACAAAAAATGTGAATGAACCCCAAAAAAATTAATAACGGTCCTAGACATTTAAGCCTACTTGTCCTACTACTTCAGAAAAAGTGTGAGGTTTGCAAATTAATGCAAAATGGCATTAATAACGTGACATGAATCGCTCTCTGACATAACTTTTGTGTCGCGTATAAATTACAGTTTGACATAAAAGACCATTGATGCCTTGCCTTTTACCCAAGATGTGACTGTCATATTGTTCAATCTGACAAGCAACAATCGTAAATGACAGAAAATGGCTTGGTTTACACTTATAGAGACTAGGTCTGATTTAGCCATCCTTTGTGCTGTTAGCTTATACAAAGACACTACCATCTTTAGCAGAATAAGAGGTCATTCGCTTACTCCCCCGGGACAGAAGACTGTTGCTCCAACACTTGCAGAACATCTTTGGATCAAAGTGTTTATATGCAGCCCATCAATGTACAAATCCCATTGATGGTTAAAGATGAGGACAGCAGGGAATACACAACAGGATTTTTACCCTTTCTTAGTTGTCTCCTTGGAGCTGTCACAGCCGGGTGGAAATCTTCAGATCTTTTGCACATAAGCAGGCTGAGAGTGAGTGAGTGGGCGGTTTCTCTGAGTGTTGAATTTAGTTGCAGATATGTGCAGAATGAGAAGCCAGTTTAGAGAATGGCATGAAGGCATATTATTGAATTTTTTTTCAAGGTTGAATGTGTTATAATTGTATGCATGTAAAGGGGTTGTGAAGCACATATGCTGGCAGTTCACACAGCATGTAATTAGATAATAGCAATTTAACTTTAAAATGTCCCTATTATTATGCTGTTTTAATTGTGGAGGTCTCTTCAGTAGGTTTATATGCATCCAAGGTCAATAAATGCTAACATTTTTTTCTAAGAAAAATGATTTAATTTCAGTTAAATGTTTTTTTGTAATATAGCATCAAATGTTTTCATTTTATGGATCTTTTAGTTTAACTATAATAACCCTGCTATATAGTATGTACAGGGGAATCCTCTGTGCAAGAACTGCTTCAATTCAGTGAGTTTACATTCTTCCTCTTAAACACTACATACATTGTTCAGTCCATATAGAATTAGCTCAGTTTCAGGCACTGACATAGGTTGACAAAGACAGTCCCTTCCTGGAGACATCTAATTACAGCTAAAAGGTTTACTCTGGCTTTATATAATAGCATACAGAGCAGTGAGGGCACGCGAAGAGGAAGGAGAGCACCCTGGTCAAGCATCCAGTCAGAAGTCTGATTATTCCATCTGCGGTACAGAGCCCTGATGAGCAGAAGGTTGCCTTTAACTCTGTTAAAATAGAGATTAAGTCCAAATCCTCTGTTACGCATCACTAGACTTCCTGTTACACGTCACCTTTGCCCTTTTAAGTCTTTAACAAAGGCAGATTTTCCCTGAACTATGTGAAAATAGTGACTTGAAAATGTACTTTTTACTTTCTTAATGCTGGTGTTATCAACAACCGATCATTTGTACACATAATTTATTATTTGTTCTTCAAAATGATCTGCCTCTGAAACTGATTTTCCTATATTGTTAATGCCGTGTTTTTTTTGTCTTAAACCTCTGTCCTAAAGACATTTTGACAATCCAGTCAATTCCTGATGAATGAAATTAATTCCCAACATACTGTCCAGTCCATTATGCAAGTGAAATACACTCACCTAAAGGATTATGTCATAATGAAAGGTATGTGTGGGAAAGAAATGTGACTTAAAACTATTTTGAGCCTGGCATTGTTGTTGGTGCCAGACAGGCCGGTCTGAGTATTTCACAATTTGCTCAGTTACTGGGATTTTCATGCACAACCATTTCTAGGGTTTACAAAGAATGGTATGAAAAGGGAAAAACATCTAGTATGCAGCAGTCCTTTGGGTGAAAATGCCTTGTTGATGCTAGAGGTCAGAGGAGAATGGGCTGACTGATTCAAGCTGATAGAAGAGCAACTTTGACTGAAATAAACACTCGTTACAACCGGGGTATGCAGCAAAGCATTTGTGAAGCCACAACATGCACAACCTTGAGGCGGATGGGCTACAACAGCAGAAGACCCCACGGATACCACTCATCTCCACTACAACTTGGAAAAAGAGGTTACAATTTGCAAGAGCTCACCAAAATTGGACCGTTGAAGACTGGAAAAATGTTGCCTGGTTTGAGTCTTGATTTCTGTTGACACATTCAGATGGTAGAGTCAGAGTTTTGGCGTAAACAGAATGAGAACATGGACCCATCATGCCTTGTTACCACTGTGCAGGCTGGTGGTGGTGGTGTAATGGTGTGGGGGATGTTTTCTTGGCACACTTTAGGTCCCTTAGTGCCAATATGGCATTGTTTAAATGCCACAGCCTACCTGAGCATTGTTTCTGACCATGTCCATCCCTTTATGGCCACCATGTACCCATCCTCTGATGGCTACTTCCACCAGGATAATGCACCATGTCACAAAGCTCGAATTATTTCAAATTGGTTTCTTGAACATGACAATGAGTTCACTGTACTAAAATGGCCCCCACAGTCACCAGATCTCAGTCCAATAGAGCATCTTTGGGATGTGGTGGAACGAGAGCTTCGATGCCGTGGATGTGCATCCCACAAATCTCCATCAACTGTAAGATGCTATCCTATCAATATGGGCCAACATTTCTAAAGAATGCTTTCAGCACCTTGTTGAATCAATGCCACGTATAATTAAGTCAGTTCTAAAGGCGAAAGAGGGTCAAACACAGTATTAGTATGGTGTTCCTAATAATCCTTCAGGTGAGTGTATGTTCTTTTGAAAAATGTTCTTGCATAGTAATTTGGTGATATTATGCCATCATAAAATATTAACAGGAGCAAAAACCTCAGGAAAAAAATAATCTAATCTCTCAATGGGATCTGAAGTTAACTAGTGTGTGGTATTTACCCGGACACCTGTGGATTGGACCATAGGGCATTACATTGTTTTGTGTGAAGAGCTCATTGAAAAATAGCAACTGAGCAAACATGTTCTGTTTCGGAGTGGAAGCAACATTGTGATTACATTTCTTTCCTAATTTGATTAAATGATTTTGAAATGCATCCACTCTGTACTACAGTGGCTAGTGCTGAACTCAATCTACACTACATCACTCCCTTTATTATGAAGCTGTACAGTATAATGTACATTATACTTCACAAACAAAACTGTAAACATTGCATTTGTAGCACATGATACAGGATGAATCATGCATTCTAGCAATTCTTCTCAATTTTAAGTGTGCAGTTACCAGCGACATTTTCTCAGTAAGGGTTAACAATGTGTGAACACTGTGTTCTCAAAGGATTTACAGCATTAACCTGTAACCTCACTTTCCCTTTCTCAGCTCCCGGGGAACGCGCATTGACGATGTGGACAAGACCAAGGTGACAGAGCACTGTGTGTTCAAGGCGGAGGAAAACCACACTGCCATTTGCAGCTATGCTCAGGTGAACACCCCTCTTTACTGTGTTCAATGAGGGGCTTTTTTCCATTTTTGTATATGAAAAATGAGCAGCCGATACCAAGGTGGCAGGGAGGCGGGGAATCCAGTTTCAAAATTGCATTAGTTCCTAAATCCCCTTGGTTGAACCAGTATACCATTTATACTGTCGTTTCATAATAATCCCTTGGATTACAATGTCTCTCCATCATCAGCCACTGCGAGCTTAAAGTGTGTTCTTGTTTCCAGCGTTTTTGTCCGTGAAGGGGTCATATCATGAGGAATAATAATAATATTAGATAAGATATTAATTTTCACAGTTATGCATGCAAAAAACCTTTTTACAATAATTATACTTTTTTATTAATAATTATTATTATTATACAAAAGTGTATTAAAACAAATGCTTCAAAAACTGCCATTACTGATGGATCATTATGTCTATATACAGGTGTTTAATAAACTTATCAGAAGGTACAAATATCTGGAGAAGACTTTTGAAGAGGAAATCAAAAAGGTAACTATTATCAGTGATGTGTTTTACTGTGGAGGATGTTGTCTCGCAAATGGATAAATGCACCACTGCAGGACAAACCACCATGATACCAACGTAGACTTAATATTCATGGTATTGCTGCGGACCAAATAGGCTTAAACGGTATGTTTTGATCTTCGTATTTCTTATCCCTGCATAGCTTCTTCTCTTCCTGAAGGCCTTCACTGAGTCCAGCAGACCAAACTAGCCATGCTTACAGGTGTCCTGTTGGCCAACGGCACACTGCCCCCACCTATCCTCACCAGCCTCTTCAGCGATAACCTTGTCAAAGAAGGTTTGTGCTTTTATGTATTCTTCCTCTTAAAGGCACACTATGCAAGAATTTTCCTATAATGTAACAGCTTCAAAGTCATTTTGAAGTGAATCATCCTGGTGGTAAATCTTGGGCAATTCAAGTTTGAGAGGAGCGCCCCTGACAAATCTCGCGAGAATCACAACATGCTTTACGGCAACGACGTCACACACATCAACCACACTTGCGCGCATTTCAGACGTTATACTCGACGATGGAAAAAGCAAAGAAAAAAAGTGGTCGGAAGAGACTAGGAAAATGAAAATAGAATGAGCCTCTCTGCTGAACCCATAAATAAATGCATCAATCCGTACGTTTTGTTTGAGTTATTTAATGGTTTAATGGTAGATCTTTTGCCAAGTGTGTCATAGTTTACTGGTTCTAAGTTTTTTTATTTTTTTTCTTTTTTTTTTCTCTTATCAAAAATGAATGTTCATCAGTGTTTACAGTCTATATCAAGCAGGGACATGTTTCTGTGCATTTTATTGTGATTTCACTGGAATTAATAGAGTCTCTGCAGATGTGATAGATGAAAGAGCACATCTGAGTGAAGACTGCAAGATACACCATGTATCCATGACACTGATAGCAACGGACACGAGCGCTCAGCTTGATTTCGAAAACAAATTTTAGTGCTAGATCTCTTATTTAATGCAAAAAATGCACACTATGCAAGATTTTTACCTTAATATAACCGCTTCAAATGGGTATCAGTGCAGAGACCATCTATGGCAGAGATGCTCTGTGCGAGTGGTATTTACTGACAGTATCATTACATTTATTCATTTAGCTGACTCTTTTATCCAAAGCGACTTACAATTGCTATATGTCAGAGGTCGCACGCCTCTGGAGCAACTAGGGGTTAAGTGTCTTTCTCAGGGACACATTGGTGTCTCACAGTGGATTTGAACTCGGGTGTCTCACACCAAAGGCATGTGTCTTATCCACTGTGCCACCACGCCACATTAAATACAAGTACTCCACTCTAGGGGTCGCTGTTTGACAAAAGTGGAGTTCCTGCATAGTGTAGCTTTAAGAGAATTCCGAATTGCATTAATTCTTCATGTGATTATTTAAAAAAAAAACGTTATATGGAGTCTTTTCCCTCACTCTCTGGTTTGTAGGAATATCAGCCTCTTTTGCAGTGAAGATGTTTAAAGCTTGGATAGCCGAGAAGGACGCTAATGCTGTGACTTCTGCCCTCAGAAAAGCCAACCTGGATAAGAAACTCCTGGTATGAAGCTTGCTGCTCATCTGTTTCTCTCATCAGTTTTGATTCTGAATTCATTAAACTCTGAAAATTATGAGGAGTTAATGCAGATAAATTGTTTCCATGGAGACATTCATCACCTGGCAGACATGTGCCTTAACGTCTCTTAACTCACTCATGACCTTGATGTGCACAGTACAACAACAATCAATGCAGATTTCTGTAAAGCAAGGGTTTTGGTACACACACTAGCTTTAATTTTGGGGATGGTAATTATTACTTTTGTTTTTTTATGCTCCCAAGGCTGCATTGAATTAATCCAAATTACAGTAAACGGTAAACGTATTCTGAAATGTTATTACGGTTTAAAATAGCTCCTGTAATTTTATGAAACTTCTTTTTTTTTTTTTTGCATTCATTTAAAATGAAAATATTTTCTAACAAAATATCTTACTTGCCCCAAACTTTTAAACGATAGTTGAAAAAAGTTATTAATTAAATTATTTTATAAATATTAATACAATTATTATTGTTATTATCATTATTGGTGGGTTTTAAACTGAAGATTTTGTTTACCACAGTGTTGATGCTTAACAGTGAGGGTATAATTTATGTTCCACCAAACAGAATATTTAAAACAACAATGGTTTTCAAACATGTTTTTTCACTCACTTCCTTTAACTTGCATTGAAATCAAGCTGGGAAATGAGATTTAACATTGGAATGACACACTTCACCTTGAGTCTCAGTAAGTTAAAGGTTCCTCCTGTAATGAATCTAATTGTGTAATCTGCTCTGACTTCAGGAACTCTTCCCTGCCAATAAGCAGAATGTGGAGCACTTCTCAAAGTACTTCACTGATGCAGGATTGAAAGAGCTGTCAGAATTCCTGCGTGTCCAACAGTCTCTGGGCACACGCAAGGAACTTCAGAAAGAGCTGCAGGAGCGTCTGTCTCAACAGTGTCCCATCAGAGAGGTGCATCCTGCTTCTCCCATTCACACACATTAAACGATATAGATCAGGGCTTCTCAACTGAATTGGCTTCAGGATGTAGAAATTAAAAAAGGCCATATTATGGTATTTTACAAAGATTTTGTTTTTCACATTTTACATTGTTGCAGCACCTCTATTGCCAGTCTGTCAGTATTCCTCTGGGCTTTGCAGACCTTTTTCATGCCCAACAGTAACATCACACACTAAAGAAATGTTTAAATGTTAAAGTATTTGTCCTGTTGTGAATTGTGTACAGATTGTGGTGTATGTGAAAGAGGAAATGAAAAAGAATGATCTTCAGGAGCAGGCTGTGATTGGCTTACTGTGGACTTGCCTCATGAATGATGTTGAATGGAACAAGAAAGAGGAGCTGGTCACTGAGCAGGCCCTCAAACACCTGAAGGCACAGTATCAACACTGACTTGCTAATGCCACACTGTTATTTGTAATGCTACTCATTTATAATTATTATTTAAATGCTAGTGAGATTTGTAGATATACTCCATCTTTTTAGTTTTTGAATTAATTCGTACATTATATCTGCACTTAATAGCTTCAGTTATAATCAATGAAGCTGTCTACACTGGAGGAATCTGTTGCAGTGGGTTATAGCATACATCTTAAAGGAGTAGTTCAATTTTTAGAGAACTTCTGCTGATAATTTACTCACCCCCATATCATCCAAGATGTCCATGTCATTCTTTCTTCAGTTCGAAAAGAAATTAAGGTTTTTGATAAAACATTCCAGGATTTTTCTACATTATGCACTCACTGGAACCAAAGGTCCAAGACAGTTTCAGTGCAAACTGCAAACTGTTCAAAGGGCTTTAAACGATTCCAGGCGTTATCTCAAATGGTCGCCTTGCTCCTGTTCTGCTGAAGCACGTTTGTGACTCTTCTGTTCAAACTCATTCATTAAAATTAACTAATCTTTTTTTGAGTCATATGGTTCATTCAACGAACGAAATGACCAAATTTGTTACCCAAAATTTCCAAAAATGAACCGTTTGGTTCCCATTGAAGTCCATTATATGGAGAAAAATCCTGGAATGTTTTCATCAAAAACCATAATTTCTTTTTGAGTGAAGAAAGAAAGACGTGGACATCTTGGATGACATGGGAGTGGTAAATTATCAGTAAAAGGTTTTTTTTTAAAGGGAACTAGTACTTTAACCGTGTTTTAAATGAGCAAGCATGGCAAAAGTGAATTTGCATAAAACTCACACAAACCATCTCCATATGAACATGTGGTTTAAGTTGTTCCTACATATTTTTTTATAAATTGAGATTCAATTTTAAATAGAAAGTTAATATATATATAATAATATAATATAACCATATTCATTACTGTTTTTCCTATAGCATTATGCACCTCTCCTGGCTGTGTTCAGTAATCAGGGCCAATCAGAGCTGGTCTTACTGCTCAAGATTCAGGAGTACTGCTATGACAACATCCACTTCATGAAATCCTTCTCCAAAATAGTGGTGCTCTTCTAGAGAGGTACCCATGTCCCACCTGATCAGTGATTCAGTTATATATTATTGGCATGTAATATTAAGATATGGCATCTATTTCTCAATCCATAGCTGATGTCCTTAGTGAGGAGGCCATTTTGAAATGGTACAAAGAAGCCCATGCTGCCAAAGGAAAAAGCATATTTCTGGAGCAAATGAAGAAATTTGTGGAGTGGCTTCAGAACGCAGAAGAAGGTGAGGAATTATTTGATTTACATTTCGTATGTCAAAGATGATTGATCCATCAAATAATTTCTCAATTCTCTCGCAGAGTCTGAGTCAGAGGGGAAGAAGACTAATAATCTTGAAGATCCTGAAGATTTTATAGGTTTTACACTGTCAACTCTCTATGACCAGCTTTTTAGTGCATATTTATTTAGGTTCGAATGTTTGTTACATTTGTGTTCAGAGAGAGAGTCACACACACTGCCCAATCCAGGGAAAAGCTTCTCAGCACTAGGAAAAGAGTGCAGGGAGCTACATATAGACAGCCTTTAATAACAAACACTTAAACATAGATTTTATATTAATACCGTTCAGGTACTGCACAGTCACACATTAGTTTTGTGCAATTGATTTTTGTTTTGTTTGAAGACACGTGTATATGTCGTATGGGACTGCTTTGAATCATTTTATGAATAAAAGGTGTTTTATATGTACTCCGTTTCAAGAATTTGTCTCTTTTAATTTGTCTGATTTCTCTCTCCTCATTTATGTCGCTTTGGAGAAAAACATCTGCCAAATGAATAAACATGAAGGTCTTTGCAAACTTGCATATTGATTAGGACTTTATTAATTACTTCCATAAATCCTGCTAATGATGTCAAGGACTTCATTATGACCGTCTCACTCACATATTGAGTAATTTGTTTTCAACATTAACATGGAGAGAATAATTATAAATCACTCACCTAAAGAATTATTAGGAACACCTTACAAATATTGTTTTTGACAGTAATAGACCGCCTACAAAACTTCCTTAATTCTATGTGGCATTGATTCAACAAGGTGCTGAAACCGTTCTTTAGAAATGTTGGCCCATATTGATAGGAAAGCATCTTGCAGTTGATGGAGATTTGAGGGATGCACATCCAGGGCACGAAGATCCTGTTCCACTACATCCCAAACATGCTCTATTAGATTGAGATCTGGTGACTGTGGGGGCCATTTTAATACAGTGAACTCATTGTCATGTTCAAGAAACCAATTTGAAATGATTCGAGGTTTGTGACATGGTGCATTATCCTGGTGGAAGTAGCCATCAGAGAATGGGTACATGGTGGCCATAAAGGGATGGACATGGTTAGAAACAATGCTCAGGTAGGTCGTGGCATTTAAACAATGGCTAATTGGCACTAAGAGGCCTAAAGTGTGCCAAGAAAACATCCCCCACACCATTACACCACCACCACCAGCCTGCACAGTGGTAACAAGGCATGATGGATCCATGTTCTCATTCTGTTTACGCCAAATTCTGACTCTACCATCTGAACGTCTCAACAGAAATCAAGACTCATCAGACCAGGCAATATTTTTCAGTCTTCAACTGTCCAATTTTGGTGAGCTCTTGCAAATTGCTCTTTTTCCAAGTTGTAGTGGAGATGAGTGGTACCCGGTGGGGTCGCTTCACAAATGCTTTGCTGCATACCTCGGTTGTAACAAGTGGTTATTTCAGTCAAAGTTTCTCTTCTATCAGCTTGAATCAGTCGGCCTATTCTCCTCTGACCTCTAGCATCAACAAGGCATTTTCGCCCACAGGACTGCCACATACTGAGATGTTTTTCCCTTTTCACACCATTCTTTGTAAACCCTAGAAATGGTTGTGCATAAAAATCCCTGTAATTGGGAAAAAACTCAGACTGGCCCGTCTGGCACCAACAACCATGCCACGCTCAAAATAGCTTAAATCACCTTTCTTTCCCATTCTGACATTCAGTTTGGAGTTCAGGAGATTGTCTTGACCAGGAACACACCTCTAAATGCATTAAAGCAACTGCCATGTGATTGGTTGACCAGATAATAGCGTTAAAGAGAAATTGATGAGGTGTTTTTTTTTTGTTTATAATGCTGAGTGCACCCTTCACATGCATTAGAAAACTACAATTAATCATGGAAGATGAAATTTTATTTCCTTAAAATGAATAAGTAATCCTCAGTAACTAGGAAAATTTCACACTGAAAATTTCAAAGAAATTATTTAAGTTGCATAAATAAATAAACAAGCCAGTTTTAGGGCAAATAAGATTTTGAATATTTTAGGTGAATAACCACATTTCCTCTTGATTGGTTAAATACTGTAATTTGATGGTTTTTTTTATTATTGTTTCATTCTCGATATTATTCTCATTCGAGTATTAATACTGTTAAATGTGCATGCATACTGTATTATTATTATATTGTATTTTTGTATTATCAATTTTGCTCATTTGTTTGCTCAAGTCTCAATACTGTAACATTACACATACTGTAAAAAAATTCAATCATATTCATTTTGTCGCGTGGTATCAACAGAGGGCAGTGTAATGGTTGTACTATGCGATCACCCGACTGTGCAGAAGAAGCCGCTCTTCTTCTCTCCGCTCATTGGTGGCGCGTGCTCTGCTGTGTCTGTCCGAGTTGGCGCGAACGTGCACGCCGGGGCGCGAGACAAAGAGCATCCTGCACTCCTGAGGAAACTACGCCGGTATCTTGTTATCGGTTCTGTTTACGAGTGATAGCTGTCTGTTGAGTCGCTATGGCCGATAAAGAAGGTTAGTATGGTTCTCGTGCATCCGGTGGACGCTCTTTTAGCGGCGACTGGTTAAATGAAGCCGGTAGCGGCAGCTGAGGTGTTTGTTGGTGTGTTTTCTGGCAGGCCGAATCCCGCCATAACGACACAGTCTTTGCTACATCAATACAGTTTTCACCCTAGAGCTTATGAAGTGAATTGAACTGTTATTCGGTATAAAGCAATTATTTTGTGATGTTGAGAAGTATCAAATCTTAATAATTTAGGTGAAATAGCGCCGAATTAGCTTCGGCTAGTTTGTTTAGTTTCTTAGTTGAAGAATGTAGCTAACGTCACATCAATGTTATGCGTTGCTTTTTTTCTTGAAGCTTTAAATGTTGTTGAGGTTTTTCTTTCTTTTTTTCCTATCTGATTCTAAATGCAAAATGTTGGGCTATCTATGCTATTAATTTAAATAGTTTTCCTTAGAGTTTGTCTATGAAATTAGACGATATTAATTTCATCTTCATTTTAGAATGGTGATGCTTATAGATTATGCGTAAACTAATTTGTGGGTAGAAAATATAAATGACTTGATGACCTTACATATTTACTTGCATTGAAGGCGTTTTGACAGATCTCATCATGCTTTCCCGCCCCTTTTTGTTACAGCTGCATTTGATGACGCGGTGGAGGAGAGGGTGATAAATGAAGAATATAAAATATGGAAGAAAAACACTCCGTTTCTTTACGATCTGGTTATGACTCACGCGCTGGAGTGGCCCAGTCTTACTGCTCAATGGTTGCCAGATGTCACCAGGTAAGTTAACATTCACAACTACTGTCATCAGCTTTAAAAAAGAGCTGAAACTAGGAAATATTTTGATGAACGATTAATCTGAAATAATCGGATGGAGAGAGAAAAGAATTTAATTTACATAATTTAATTTAAGCTTATCGTAGACCGTCTTTGTCAGGGCAAGCCTTTATGCAAAATAGAAATACTTGCATGGCTTTTTAACATTACAGATAAGTATACAACAGTAAAAACAAAATTATGCACCGTAGAAAATGTCTCTAGCGTATTAAACTGCACACGCATCTGTCAAAGCAAGCTGCATTAAAGTCGGCATGAAATAAAAATTGACCCTATTTGCCTCCAGTGATGATGTCAGTTTGATTGTTTTGATAGAATGCCTACTCTTCTAAGCCACACCCTCTATTTTTCAATTTAATATTCTGTTTCACTTGGAAAATACGTCACGATACTCAAGTTGGTGGCAACTTCTAGTTCACACCAACTTTGGTTTTGTTTGGAGTGCTTAATGACAGGGTCTCGTTTAGGACAACTTGGGTCAAGCACATCCAGCAGCTGACTGCATCCTCTTTGGTTTTCCACATGCGTTTTGTCCATAGTAATGTATTCATGGCTGGGCAATTACATGATTGGCAGATGTTTTCTGTGTGCTTAGTAACCAATGAAACTCAATGATCTTCATTATCAATTTTGATAGGTTGTCGGAGCCCTTCCTTGAAGTATTTTTAATTAGGTGTCTCTCCAAATTATCTTTTTAATGTTTAGGTGGCTTTTCTTTTGCTTTAAGAATAGCAGATATGAATATGGTGTGGGTAGAGATTATGTATACATTATCATTGTAAATAACATTCATACTTGTCATGTTTCACAGACCTGAAGGGAAGGATTTTAGTGTGCATCGCCTGGTCCTCGGCACACATACCTCTGATGAGCAGAATCACTTGGTTATTGCCAGCGTCCAGCTACCCAATGATGATGCCCAATTTGATGCCTCACATTATGACAGTGAAAAAGGAGGTGAGTGGCTTATCATATATGAAGATGTAGATCATAAATTGTAGTCTTTGAATGCACAATCTTTACCTATGTACTTATGACAAGTTATCACATTTTTGTTCTCTGTTTTTTATAGAATTTGGTGGTTTTGGCTCGGTGAGTGGCAAGATAGAGATTGAAATCAAGATTAATCACGAGGGAGAGGTTAACAGGGCTCGCTACATGCCACAGAACCCCTGCATCATTGCCACCAAGACTCCCACTAGTGATGTGCTGGTCTTTGACTACACCAAACACCCCTCCAAACCTGGTATGAGCTTGAAACATTTTGTTAATTTTAACCTGGAAAAACACAATTCCGATAGACATCCATCTGAATGTATTGAAAGGCAATGCTTTAAAGATTCCATGCAAAATGCTAACTGTTTAACAGCTAAAGTATAGCAAAGCACTTAAAATGCCTAAACTAAGATGAGAATAAATTCTTAATTAGATTACTTAAAAAAAAAAATTTTTTTTTTTTTAGGGAAAATTTAATAATGCGAGACTTAAATGGAAACTTCAGGATTTAGCATTAAGCTTTGTATTAGTAGAAAACCTGTAGTATTTTCAAATTACCCTGCTTTCCACCCTCATATCCCCCTGAGACGAGAGATTTATGTGTTCTTTTGTCTGGAAAAATCCTCCGATGATGCAAAAATTGTCATTTTACGTCATCGGAGGATTCTTTGGCTAAAGACTACAGTCAGTAGTAAGATCTGTTCTGCATGTTTTCAACCTGACCATAGGGGTGGGATCTCATTTACAGAATGTACACACAGTGTCATCCATCTTTTTTGGAAGCTAAGATAGCAGGCTCTTGTTCTGTGGAGAAAGCTGAGTAGTAGGGGTTGCCATCCTCTTTTTCCCGGTTATATCCGGGATTCAGCTTTTGCTTTCTGCAGTCGCCATTCATTGTTTACATGCACACCTTTTGTTTCAATCTAACTGAATTCATTCCGATTTTTGAATCTGAATGTAGTGTTTACATGAACGCTAAACAAGTGATAGGTTGATGTGTTTTAAACATTGCTAAGAAAATTCCCGCTCCTCCGTGAGAGATACGAGACCGGTGCGTCTCACAGGTGTCGCTCATCGGTAATCATGCCCTTGGCCTTGCGCCGATCTCCTGTGGCCCTGGCCTCGTCCTGCTCGCCACAGTAAACAATGAATGGCTACTGTAGAACACAAAAGCCAAATCCTGGACATTTTGGGTGTTCTTGAAATACATTTTCAGGCATACTCACTAGTAGCTTAGATTTGTTGTCTTTCATCCACATAAGCCAAAAATTCAAAACTAATTTCACATTTCTTCTAAAAAAATTACCCATTTTAAATACACATTCATCTTTCCAAAGGTGAAGTATCCCTTTAACTCTTACTCCTAATCTCCAAGCGTCATATGTCTGTCTATATATCTATGACATTTTTTTCTTTCTAAATGTGTATTCTCCTCCTGTGCCCCTGAAGACCCCTCTGGAGAGTGCACTCCTGACTTGCGTCTGAGGGGCCATCAGAAAGAAGGTTATGGTCTGTCCTGGAATCCTAACCTGAGTGGCTGTCTGCTGAAGTGCATCTGATGACCATGTAAGACATTTGTACTCACTAGAGGTGGGAATCTCTAGACACCTCACAATTTCATTACGATTCAGAGGGCTGTGATGATAATACCGATTATTGGTGGATGCATGCTTTTTCTAACTGTGTGACTACTTGTTACTTTTAAAGCAAAGTATTTTTAATGATTCATAATGAACTTACTTTCAATTTATTTTATTAACTAAACAAATGGAAGTGAATTGTTGTGATAGTTTGTATTTTGTTGGGTGGAAGCTTTTAAGGTTGTCCTGCTTTCCATCTTAGAACTGATGTGTGGTTTATAACAGAATTATGTGTTTAATTCATACTCTTTCTCACTGGTTCGCCCAGCGCTGTGTAATAACAGTGTCATGTGATTTAGCTTGTGCTGCGCTAAATGTTCAGATCAAAAGAATAGCGCAGTTTCGTTTCACTTTCGTTTTGTTTGTTTCTCAAATGTAACACAAGTTGCAGCTCTTATCAATTGGACAACGTGGTGGTCACAACAGTGTGACCTCTTGTCGCTCATTTGGTCACAGTCTGGAGCCCTACTTGCATAATGTGTGGCTCTTGTCCAGGTCCTTTTTCACTTCAACTTAATAGAAGCCAACATTACGCTAGTTTAATGCAGAGGGTGCCGGTCAGATTTCTCGCTCAACCATCATGCGTCTCTGTTATGTGCACAGCTGCTCGCCATCATACTCTCCAGGCGCCTTTTGCATTCAGTCAATATTACATTATCAATTAACATTTAGAAATCGATGTTCGGCATGTGATTCGATTCAGAATAATCCACGACCTTGTGATGCTAATGTGATGTCCTTTAGCCGATGCTATATTAAATTGAAGAAAAAAAAAATCTCTAAATAAATGTTTTAGGTCATAAGTGTTTGACTGACCAGAAAGGTTGGTAACCTGATATAGAGGATCTTGCTTTTTGTGCATGCTCCAATGAGGTCTTCTGTTTCTCTGCAGACCATCTGTCTGTGGGACATCAGCACAGTGCCAAAGGAGGGGAAAATAGTGGACGCCAAGACCATTTTCACTGGTCACACTGCTGTAGTGGAGGATCGTGTCCTGGCACCTCCTGCACTAGTCTCTTTTGGGTCTGTTGCAGATGACCTAGAAGCTTATGATGTAAGTACTTTTTGTCTTCCTGTTTGCTACTCTTGAATGTGTTTTAGCACAAAATGTAATTTTAAAAGGATATTTGACTGTTCAGTCTGTTGGTTATTTAATGTGAGGAGTATTTTAACCTATTTCCTCTTTCCTTTAGCTGGGACACACGGTCCAATAACACATCCAAACCCAGTCATGCGGTTTGATGCCCACACTGCAGAGGTCAACTGTTTGTCCTTCAACCCATACAGCGAATTCATTCTGGCCACTGGTTCTGCTGACAAAGTGAGAGCTACATTCAGCATTTGGTTCTCTTGCACTTGTGAATACTCTTTAAATGTGCATCTCTAATTTGACTTCCAAGTTTTGATTTTTATTTGTCTCACAGACTGTTGCATTGTGGGATCTGCGAAACCTCAAGCTGAAACTTCACTCATTTGAGTTCGCACAAAGATGAAATCTTCCCAGGTATCTCCCTTTTTGTCTTCATTGCAGATAGAATTGTTGAAGGTCAAAAACTGAGTATGATAACATGATTTCTTGAAATGGGTCCACAGGTTCAGTGGTCACCTCATAATGAGACCATCCTGGCCTCCAGTGGAACAGACCCGGAGACTCAATGTTTGGGATCTCAGGTAGGTTGTCTCCCTTTTCCGTTTACTCACGACTACCGCTAAATGTGAACTACTTTATCATATGGATCTGATCACACTGCTAATAAGAATTCCTTGGGTGGGTTTGTACAGTAAAATTGGAGAGGAACAGTCACCAGAAGATGCAGAGGATGGACCTCCGGAGCTGCTGGTGAGTATTAATGCAGTTTTAAATGTTTATATATATATGTTCAGATGCAAAAGCCTCTAAATGCCATTTGAAATTTTCTTCTAAAATGACCATTTTTATCAAGCTTGTATATTTAAGTTCAGTAATTTCACTTAAATTACAATTAATAAGTAATCTTCATTGCCATTTAAGTGAAATTACTGAAACTTAAATATACAAGCTTGATAAAAGTGGTCATTTTGGAAGAAAGATTCAAATGGCACTTAGAGGCTTTTGCATCTGAACTCTTCATATTTTGATTAAGTTATCATTATACTGCTCTGAGGTCACTTTATTCACATATTATTGATACCCTTTTTTATTCAGTTTATCCATGGAGGCCATACAGCCAAGATCTCTGACTTCTCCTGGAATCCAAATGAACCGTGGGTGATTTGCTCAGTGTCCGAAGGACAACATCATGCAAGTCTGGCAGATGGTGAGGCATTTAAGCCTATTTCTTTCAACTTTGAATTTAGCATCAGCACCTTTGCAATAAATCTGCATTTTTTTCTCTCTCTGACAAAGTATATGCCACCTCATAATGTGGATATTATGGAAATAGTTTCTTGTTTAATTGTTAGCATAACCTTTCTAGTTGTGTTTGTAGTTCAGTTATATATGTGCCTTTCTTTTGATTTTAGGCAGAGAACATCTACAATGACGGCGACCCAGAGGGGGCAGCAGACACTGAGGTTCAGGGATAAAACAGCTCTTTACATCACCCCACTCTCAGCATAAGACAAAACTCTTCTAAAAACTGTCTATACACGTGAAGAACTCTCCCCTAAGTAATGGAAAAGGAACAATTGACTTTCCCCACCAGGCATTTTCTACTATGTTAATAGAGTATTTCTAAGAAAAATTTCACATTGGTCAATATTAGAATGTGAGACAAATGACCCATCTCACCCACCAGTGTCTCGTGGATTTCCTTGCAGTTTAAGTATGCTTAAAGTATTACTTAATCTACGAAAAGTGTATGCAGGCGTGCAGTAAATTGTGGCCAGAGTGCAGTGGTACAATGTTGATGCTTCTTTAGATTATTTTTTAACTTGTCCGACAAATTCTTTTTCCATTTAAGCATCCGTTCAATTACATGGCTAGGTGTATTGATAACTTAAGCTCTTGTGTACTCTTTTTACTTTGAGCTTCATGTATCGGTCAAGTGGTGTTTAATGTCTTTAATATTGTGACTTTTCAGTGTCTTTCTCCTGTATGTCCATACCTTTTGTACAGAACATTATGAATAAACTGTTTTTGTTGATACAATTTATTTTAAATGTTGGTGTATAAATACTTACTGAATGTCTTTTAGATAAATCTCATGAAGTCAAAAAATTCGAAAAATTTCACTTGCACTAAAAATTATTTTGATTGACCCACGTGTGTTACACACTCAGAAGTTGACTGCCTCCCATTGGCGTGAGTTTAGGCGGGCTTCCTGTTTGTGTGTGTTTAAGCTTTCTCCGCTTTGTTTTCGCGCTTCACTGCAGCGCGTGCACAGGTACTGACTGGAATGGTGCGTTTTTGAGGTAAGCCCTTTTACCTCAGTCATTTATTGGCTTTAAACAAAAGGATATTAAAAACAATAATGGGTAACACTTTATTTGAAGGTCCCCTTTGAACATTCTGTTGACCATTAGTAAGCAACAATGCAACTACATGTCGACTAATCATCAGTAGACCGTCTGCGAAATATCTGCCAGCACTTAATATTTGACAAGTAACTGCAACTAACGTTACGTGTCAACTTATTTTAATCCTAACCCTACTAGTCTACCAATGCTCCACTATTCTAATGAGAGTTCGTTGAAATGTTGGTGAAACGTTAGGCTACTAACGTTAGTCAACAGAATGTGTTAAAGGGACCATCAAAATAATATATAAAATCAGGTAATATAAAAAAAGGAAACAAAATTGTCCTTTAATGAGATTACTTGTCAAATCAAATAAGTGTGTCATCAGCAAATAATGATTGAAATAAAATTGTTATTCAAGTTTGAAATAAGTTGGAAATCAGCAGAGATGGCTGCATTTGAGCTGGATAGGTATAAACAATATATCGTGCCCATTTGTAATTTGATATTTTGAGGCATGAACAGTGCCATATTTACACTGATGAGTAAACACACTCAAATACTTTTCTTGGAGGAATTTGTTTCACACATAAAGTCCAACAAAATGACTGAACAAAAGCCAGTGTTCTTCCTCAACAAAATACCTTTTTATTATTTTTTGTCATTATCTAGATTTTTAATAATCAGAATGTCTTGAACTAGGTTCTTCAATCCTATTTAAAAAACACAACAAAAAACATGCCCCCGTCGTTATGACAGTTTGAAGGCTCCTTGTACTCGATCCGCGATAGGTACAAGTCATATAAACAGTCTAATTCGACATGTTTATATCAAATCTTATTAACAAGACACCTAAATCAACAAAGCACTTAATTCATCTTCTCATAGGCCCTTATCTAAACGTTCTCACCACACCATCATGCTGTTGGTACGTTTATAGGGCTTTCTTACGGTGCCCAAATAAGTCCTTGTTTCGCTCACTTCACTAACTCAAAAGAGAAAGCACTTAATTCGCAGGCACCACTGGATTTAAGAGCCTTATTCCCTCTTATAAACAATAAAAAACACTGTTTTAAGTACATTCATGCCAGATAAAGATCTGGATATCTGATGTGCTTGGTCCTGATGTTTCAGAGAACTTAAAAAAATAGTTTGCAGAGAACATTGACTTAAGTCTTCAGTAAATTGCGGTTATACAGAGAATACAGGCTATTTGGATTAAACTATGAAACCAATATATCAAAAGCATCCAGCATAACTTATGAGATAATTATTAGCAAACATGAGTTCATTAGGTTTTTTCCACCACTACACTGGCCTCTTGCTTGTGCTGGACCCTCTACACGCTCTCTGTAAAACAATAAAGGATATATGAAATATAGATATAATACAGATATGCCATCTAACACCATGTCCAAACCAGAAGCAATGCAACCAGTTTCCAGATTTAAGTAAAATTTATTTGTCTGTTCACATTGAAAGTGGAAATGCAATATGATTACAGCCAGACAGATTTTTTATGTAGATCATGCTTTTGGATAAATAATATATCTTTGACGCCAGGGCTAACAAAGTGCAACAGAGTAAGAAACCTAGAATCTGGGTAGGACAAATTAGCATGGAGATAGTTTTTGTCACTTGATTTGTGCATGGTGTGATTTTAAATATTCCTTTAGAAACTGTCCTTTAAAAAGTGCTCGTACTTGCCTGTATAAGAACAGCTCTTTGGCCATGTTATTCTTCAGCATCTCCAATTCTTCACTCTTCTTTATCTGGATCTTGAGCTGAGTTTTCAGTTCTCTGATGTTCTCCTCTAAGATGTCCACCATCTCCTGAATGAAGAACATTGAACCGTCAGTACTATGCAATATAAAAATGTAAAATCAATGAAAATTACGCACCCTATATTGTTCTGCATTTTCCCTCCTCTGTATCTCCATTAGTCGTATCCTCTCCTCCAGACAAGTTCTCTGGAGTCTCAGCGCCTGTTCCTCTTGTTTCAAAGGCCCTAACTGGGCTCTCATCTCCTGGCACTGCTCTTTAGCCTTACCGAGAGCATCTATGGTGGCCTCCCGTCTCTTTAACAGGGACTCTAACCGGGGTTCGTAAAACTCCTCCAGAGTTTTTATCCCACCATGCAGGTACTGCTGTAGGTCACAAGAGGCCCGTCGTCCTTGAGCCACATATGAGCGGGTCTTCCTCTCGCTGGATTCCTGAGTGAGGTTCTGCTGCTTCTGGATTTCCTGTAGTTGGCTTTGGTGATCTGAACGAATCTTGGTGATCTCCTCAGTCATCTTAACAGCAACGGACTTCAGCTCCTCCTGATTTTGTGAATGCAGGATGGAATACCTTAGCTTGAATGTATTGAATATATTTAAAAAAAATAAATACAATATAGTATTTATCAAGGCCATAACTATAGTCTTTAACATTGGTTTGGACAACAATCAATGTCCTCATTCAGGGGGAGAACCTCAATGTTTATGATGGTTATGGCCCTGATATATTAATATAGCCTGACTGGGAAGGCACTTTATAATTAACACCTGGCTACAATGCCTAGTGTCCTTTTGCTACAAAGTTGTAAACTACGTTTGTAAGTCCTCTTTGTAGTTGATATAAAATCGTGGTTAAGTTGATTAACATAATCTACATGTTTTCTGGAGCAGTTTGAATGCATTCGCACCAGCCTGGTTTATTGAACACTACCTGAGCTTGGTTGAGCTGCTCCACCTCTTTCTGTTGTAATTCAAGCTCTACTTGTCTCTGCGTACAGTCTCGAGCCGCTACGAACAGGCGTTTCTTAGTCATTTGCGTCTCCTTCTGCAGACTCTGTCTCTCCAGTCTGACTTTGGACAGGAGGCCTTGTTCCTCCCCTAGAGCTTCCCTTACAGTCTGCAGCTCTTGGGCCATTGGCTCCTCCAGCTCCAGAAGCTCCTGAACCAACTCATCCCTTCTGTGCTCCAACTGGCCCACCTCCTCAATACAGCTCTCAAATGCTGCTTTGAGCTTTTGTAATTCCATGGTGGAAGACAACTCAGGCCTTGCTTCGACAGGGACCCCTGCAGCATCATTTTCGACCTCCAACACGGTTTGCTCTTTCTCTGGAAGGCACGTCTCTTCAAACTTGGTTGTTTTTGTGAATCCATTCTTGTCCATTTTGTTCTCTGTTTCTGAGAATATCTCCAGTGGTGCAGATGTGGTTGGATGTGCTGCATCAAAAACATCTAGCTGTGCCAACATCTGTTGCATAAGTCCATTAAACTCAGCTTGCAAAGCTTCTCTGCATTTTTGTGAATAAGGCATGGACTCTTCGGGAAGAGTTAGAGCAGCCTGGATCTCTTCCAAGCAATCTTCAAAGTAGTCTTCATCATCCTCTTCAATAAATAAGGGATCAAATGTTCTTTCTGTCTCCGATAGAGGTCCAAAAGCTTGCTCAAAGTTCATTTCTTGATCCTCCATTTTATATGTTGACCTGCAAATGTATTAGGTGAAAATTCTTGTGGTTAGCCATTAAGTTAATTTATGATTTTAAGCGTATGTACAATGTACTTCGTGAACTGTGATTCCTGAGGGATGCTAAGGCTGGTGAGAGGAAATCTGAAGCTAATGCGTCATCGAGGGACAGCTGCATAAACTTGTCGAACAGCTGACTGATCATGAACACACTTATAGAGAGCGTTCGTATGAAAAGCTTAGATTGACATCTGCAAGTGGACCTTTGATAAGCTGTAAAGAACATGTACACATTGGTAAATAATGCATTTGGCGGAAATGTAATAAGCAGGAAGCTAATCATATGTAAACATTTGCATCTTTACCAAAATCCTTTCAACTCCGCACTATAAAAAAATACTTTTCACAGTTGTAAAAAATTTCAAAGTGTGTTGTTCAAGTAATACTATTTCAGTCTTTCTACTTCAAAATGTAATATTTCATTTAAAGCTACACTGTGTAACTCTTTTAGTTTATTCTTAGCTAAAAACACTTAGTTCTTTCAAAAATATATGTGCTCATTAATGTATATTTACTTTGTTCAAGTATTAAAGTATTCTCGTAAGTGTATAATATGCCCATGGGCGTCAGTTTGGTTTGAAATGTGCTGGGGACAGAGACATATTCGGAAGGGCATTTTCAAAAGTGCTGGGTACAATGACGCATTCATTCTTTTTTTCTCTTTCGAGTAGGTCATGTTTTGAAAGACGATGTCCTGTAGCTTACCTGATGTACATAAATAAAAATGAGCACAATGTCCGAGTATAGTGAGTACAGTAGTATATACGCCCTTTGTTGCATATGTACAGTGATGGTCCAGAGGTAGAATTTTTGCCTAGCGTGTCAGGACTCGGAAGGTTTGAGGTTCTAATCCGCACTCGTATAGTTTTTTTTTCCCTCATCAAACCAATGATGTTTATCAGTGGTTGAATTGATTATGTTTATCAGTGGTTGTATATGTTTTTATGAGGAAAAAAATATATACGAGAACGGATTAGAACCCATGAAAAACAGGGACACGGTTGTGTGCATTTTGATTTGTGATTTCACCGGAACGAATCTCCGCAACGGATTGCAGCGCGTTTCCGAGAGAAGACAACATATTTCAGTGCTAGATCGCCTGTTATTTAACAAACAAATGAAACGAATGCTGTTAACTGGAGATGTTTTATTTGTATTGGTACATCTGTGCCGCGAGATGTTTAAAAAGTGGTGGGGACAAAATCGACCCTGGCAAAAAGTTGTGGGGACATGTCCCACCCGTCCCCCATAAATGACGCCTATGAATATGCCATTGAAAATACGTATGGGTAAGGGGTTCTAGTGTCGGTCGCATGTTGCCCCTCCATCTTGAAAGTACATTAGCCAAAGAGGGACATACCTGTTAATTCAAGCTTCACCTTTCGCGTTTACGTTTGAGTTAACACTCATGGATGAGGTTGAACTGGAAGCCATGTTAATCTTGGACTACATTGGCCACCAAAGGAGTTTAAATGAAATCGGAAATTAAGAGGAACAGAAACTAATATTCACTGGATGGTCATATACCTTTTCACCACTAGATGGGGGTAAAAATCACACAGTGTAGCTTTAATATGATATTACTTTGTAATGAATTGTGAAATTTACTAGTAATTTCTCTGGAGTTTCTACACCAATTTCTTTTCAGTGTACGATTTTAGTATCTAGAAATGCCCATTCGCCATCTCTAGCCAGACAGGGCTGGTGTTTCTTATGCCAGTCTCAGTGGGACACAGAGAGCAGCTGCTGCAGACACTGGCAGCAAGAACAGACAGAGCACATTCCACTAGTGCCAATGATCTCAGAAACTCGCCATCTCAAACAACTGCTCATTCCTTAACATGTTAACATGTAACGGTATGACATATTAGCATTTTACATGTTGTTTTCAGGAGACTAATAACTGTAATCAAGGCAAAGTAGATACTTTTCTCCAGCTTTTCAGACTCTTGAAACTATCGCCAATAATAACAAGGTGTGAAAGAAAAACCACGAAGGCACTGTGCAGTGAGTAGGTAGTGATATGGCAAGTCTAAAGATAGCTAGGGCTATGATACTATGCCAATGTAAACATCAAAAAACTTTGAGAAAACTGTTATATATATATAAATTCTTCAACTCACCTCAGCTTGACTCAGATAACTAGGTTCCAGGACAATAACAATGAAGTGAACCCCAACTGAGGAGCTGGTAGCCAACTGAACATGAAAACAGGACAGAGGTAGTCTGGCCTCTCTCTGACCGAGTTTAAACATATGCCACAGGTCTCCCAGGCAACATTTAATCTGTTTACATTTATTAATAAACAGAAGGGTGGACGAAACATGAGCACATACAGCACCAACTCCAGCTAATCAAGAATCACAAGGTCCTCTGGGGGGTGACCTGCTTACTGGAACCAATAGGACAGCTAGGAGACAATTGTATGCAAATAAATAGGATCAGTATCCAATGGGTGGCAAGTGTAGGGTCCGCACATGGGCATGACACAGCAAAAGAATTCAAAAGGAGTGGGCGCACTAGAGTGACATGCCGCAGTCACCAATATGAACCTCGGGGAGGTGCTCGTGAAAAGTTGTCAATTCTGTAGTTTCCTAACGGCACTGACCTACATTTAGGAATGACCTGAAAGATGGGTTCTCATCAGGCAGAGACTGGATTGAAATCAAGTGGGAACTGAAAGCTCCAAGTGAGTCATTCATATTAGAAAGTGAGATATAAGAAGTGAGTGTTTGTTTAGAAGAGCCAACGGCCCCAAATTCCCTTCATACCTGCCGAGTTTCCCAGCTGCTTTAAATGAGATGTCACAGGTTTAAATGGACATTTCACAGATCAGTAAGTTTATACAGGTTTGATATTTTGAGTTATTTTATTGATAAATTGATAACTAGACTTAACAAAATATTTAAACCCAGATAACGACATACCAGAAAAAAAAAATTAAATACATGATCAGTGTATTAAGTCCAACGCCATTTTTGGAAAAGTGCTATCTGGAGCCATAAAAAAATTAAACTTGTGAAATGTCCTGTAATCTCTATAGCTCCCTTTATACATATATAGAGATGCTCTTTGATTCCCATTTAGAAGTACTTTATTAATTTTATTAGGTTTTGCATTTAGATAGATATTTAGACATTCTAAAAGACTACTTTTTGTCAAGGTTTAGATTTTATTTTTTTATTTTTTAGATAAGTATCAGGTTTTGCATTATGATGCAATCAAACAATACTATTTGTTTAGAAATGGGAAGACATGGACCGCTTTAGTATAATTAAAAAAAAATCTAACAAAAGAAGGGATTGCTTATTCATTTTGATGTTTTTGAATGCTAAAACCAAGCGAACGTCACAAGTTGACCTCAGACAACAATATAATAAAATTTAAAAAGCTAGTTCATGACCCATTTAATATAATTTAAGTTGAAATTACTTAAACATCCGAGTTGATTGTACTTAGCATTTAAGGAAGCAACTTTTTTGTGTGTAAATGTAGTGTAAACGTGTAACTTTTTCTCTGTGTTACCTGCACCCATATACCCATTTATTTGTCAACGAAGCATAATTTTGCATCATCTGGCGAACTTTTCAAAGCTAAGCTTTTGTTTAAACAAATCAACCAAATCAAAAGGGCATTATGGGTGTTGAAGTTTTTGAAAAGCGAACACCACAACCCATCTTCTAGTCACATATAGCTTTTCAAGCAATTCATGTAGTGATTTTAAAAAAAAGAAATTGTTTTTATTGCATATACAGCAAGTTTTGCCAGTTTTCACGCACTGGTGTCCTTTTTTTAAATTTGTGTGATTATAAAAACTTAGTTTAGTTTAGGACTGATTATTTGGGATTAAAAAGATAACTCAGGGTTAAGAGTAGTGTGAATGACATCAGTTGAAATCCTACATTTGCTCAGCTGTGTTTCTGTTAGAACCACATGGAGGCGCTATATAACCTCTCTACCTAGCAATAGTGCCAGATATAGTGTTGGTTTCTCTTTATGAATTCAATCTTTATTGAATTGGGCATCTTATGGGGACCATTCAAGGTCTCTTTTTTTCAAACTATTTTGATGCACATCTGCCCACGGCTTTCTCTTTTGCAGAAAGACAGGTTCATAATAATAGTACCCTTCTCTAAAGAATGCAGAGCTTCTTGAGCTGTGTAATAAAGCAGTGCTGAGTGATGCCTGAGCTGACTGAACTTGGTAATGGCCATTGGAAACAGTGTCCAACAGTTTTGTTCACTCTGATTAGATCAGCTTGTTAAGATTATTGGTAACATTGAAACGCCCTCTAACAATACAGACTCATTTGGAATGAGTTTCAAATCACAAATCAGACTTGTTATGTTGTTGTAGTGGGCTCTGCCTATAGATTTGATCATATTTATCCATTTATAAGCTGTAGACTTCTAACCTGTTTTCCATCAATCATTTCCTTCCCTATCTCTGTATAACCGGAAAGGAAGCCTTTGGTCTCAGGGGTGCGAAAGTTAAATGTTTTGGTATGCCGCTCCACGTTCAGTGTTTGACTAAAAGGTCACTACTGCTCTCAGGGCTTTGCTGCATCAATATGTGTAACGAAGTACATAACAGTGAGTGTCAATAGGCCAAACTGATTACAAATATCATTGTATAAAACGTAAAGCTGTGGTCTAAGACCTTTGGACTCCTGTGTACATATAGACTTGCAGATCAGATGTTGCCGTGTTGTTTCAGACCTCCTGAAGAAAAGAAAAAACACTTAGAAGATCTCAGTTTCTCTGCTGGTGCACAGAGGGACCATTAAAAAACAGATTCAACTTTATGATGATCTTCATCATCATTATTATGATCTTGATCTGTCACGTTTATTTGTATACCACAAAAAGCAGGGCTTGGGATGACTGGTGTTCAAAAGTCATGTTTTCATTACATCATCTTCATCGACCATCTACCATTGCTGACAAAATGTTGACAGTTTGTGTCGCCATAGCCCTCATTAGTCCAGTCCAAAAAAAGGCACAAATGCTAGAGCAGTCTCATCCCAAGACGTCATACAACTGACGCTTTTGACCATACGTCAATATCCGCCTTTTTAGGTACCCTTAACCCTCTGGGGTTGTTCGTTTCAGAGTCACACTCGGAGTGTTCGGGTCCAAATGGACCCATTCATATTTAAATGGGCGGGATTCATATTTAAAAAAAAATCATGATTTTTTTTTTTTACTTGTTTTTTATAATATTTTTTCTTTTCTTTTTTGGTGTTTTGAGAAAATTTCAAAAATAAAAAGAAATTTATAATTAGTATTAATGCAATAATTATGACAAAATTTCCCCCCATTGAACATAATAAAAAAAACATTTTTTAAAGCTGTATTTCATTTTAGAGTCAAGCCTAGGCCTCATAAAAGCAATTTTTGAAATGAGATGGATGCCATCTGGTGGACAAACTGAGCATTTTAAAAATACAAAACACATTTCTTTTATATTTTCACATTTTTGCCAATTTCCCATTTATTTTCCATGCGGGTCCATTTGGACCCGAACACTCCAAGTGTGACTATTTTTTTACAACCACTTAGACTAGTCCCATTCGGAGGACCTATTCCGAGGAAGCTGTGATTTAAAATAAAAAAAATATTTAAATTCTTTGGGTCCATTTGGGCCGAACAACCCCAGAGGGTTTAAACGTCGGTTAGATGACATTATCTAATCCTAACCCTACTTCAGACCTAAACCTACCCCATCACCTAATTGACGTTTAAAGGTAAAGCGCCAGTTGTATGACGGCCTGGGATCATCATATAACCGACGTTTAAGGGGACCCTAAAAAGGTGGATATTGACGTATGGTCAAAAGCGTCAGTTGTATGACGTCTTGGGATGAGACTGTGTTAACAATGCACATAAAAAAGACAACTTGTCCATAGAAGTTTGTAACTACCTGTTTTTTTTTTAGAAAAGTCTGCCTGTGGTGCAAGTTCAGAGCATTGTGATTTTTTGTTTGTTGGCTGTCTATTTTTGTCTATCTTTTGTCTCAAAGAAAATCTTTGCTTATCTCAAACATTTTAAGATTGTCTGACTCTGTGTGGCAAAGCATGCTTTTCACAAGCACATGTCTAACTCTGCAGCTCAATGTTGAGGCATAAGTATGGCTAAAAAACAACCTTCCCTATCCGAAAATAACAGCCTGAACTGCCATGACAACATTCTCAAGCATCAGATAACTGCATGATATTGTTTGTGTGGGTTACAAATGAAGCAGATCAACCTTCAAGTGAGACTTGTTTCTTTTTATTTAAAAAAAAATAAATATTTCGTAACAACATACATCCGCAAGGGCACTATACATTAACTGCGTACTTTGGGTTCCAGTAATAATGGGACCTAGTTTAAAATAAAAAGCTCAGTTTGGTTAGTAAGTTTGACCCTAAATGGACATAGAGTTCTCTGGACTTCAAAGAATGTTGGAGATGAGCGGATCAATGCGATCTGGAGAGAATTATGTTCTCCATCTCTCCTCAATTTATTTCAGAGATTGTGGATGAGGTCAACACTCCAGACGGTCAGCTAGCATGATCAAAAACTATCTGCTGGGATTTTTAGTGCAGCCGTTTTCACTGCAGTAATAAAATGACTCATGACAGATATTTGATGGTGATTGTGTAAGAGGGAATTCTAGAGGATGGGTCAGTCTCAGTCGGATCAAACCCCTGACACCTGATTCAGAAAGAGGAGTATAAAATAAGATTGAAGATTTAAACTAAAATGAAAAGAGAGATTAGAGTTGATGGGATTTTTCAGAATAGCTGACACTTAACATTCCACATTTTATGGAAGATGTAATGTTGTAATACTTTAAATTACTTGAACAGGACTATATAACACTTTTACACTGTTTCAAGAATGTGTAAATGCTTCTTATCAGAGAGAAGCATAAGTTTAAAGAATTTAAAATATTGTAGAAGTCCATTAACTAGCAAAGTCCATTAACTCTGACAGGAATCTAATAATGAACTGAACAAATAAAACCCCTATTGGTTGACAGTTTTCCCCAATGGCTTCTGATAACCCTGATCAGCTATAAAGGGAACTGATAGCCTTCACAGCCTACATGGAGAGTGTGTTAAATGCAATTTTGGTTTATGAAATGGGTCCATGCACCAAAACAATAGAGTCAGGGCTAACAGACATCTCCTATGCATAGTGTTCAGTACAATACATGGCTATAAATACACCTGGTGTTAAAATAACTAAATAAATAAAAACGTATTGCTCCTTCAAGGGGTCAAACATTAATGTGAGACTGTTTGCCTCTTTCCCTGACAAGTATACACACTGAAGGATGTCCTCTTGCAAACAAGAGGTTTAGACTACAAAAGTGGCCTTTCATTATGTGGTGTAACCTGCTTTTAAGGTTATAGCATAAACACAGGATTACCAGATGCAGCAGTAGATTGCAAACTACCGCAAAGCAAATGTCCTTTCAGACTCCTGACCTCAGGATGGCCATGGCGTAAAACACCCAAAGATTGGGTAACAACTGCAGTTTTGTTCCCAAAAACCAAATCTATCTGTTGTTGTTGTGTAAAATGGTTTTAAAAATTTGTTACGGACCAATAATGTAATTAATGCTAGCTAGCTAATGTTGCAGTGGTCTTCTTGTTAGGCCACGGTTTTCGGATTTTAATGAATCTGCAAGATGCAAATGTTTTGTGTCATTGTATTTATTTAATTTTTAAGAGGAGTTAATATGCAGAATCATCAAATCATGGCACTTTAGGGAATATTTCAGGCAACCTTAAATATGGATCCAGTAAAGCATAAATTAAAAACAGAATGGAAAGAGTGACACGCAAAAGCATCCATGTGTTTACTGTGATGCTCAACCACATAATGCCCAGCGGAGCGCTGTAAAGCAAAAACATGGGAATATTCTGTCCACTTTCTCCCCAGGTTTTACTCATCTGTATACTGACAACTCCAAGCTGAGTTTTTGCAGACCTCCAGTGTTGAAAAGAACCTATTGTATGTTCGAGATTCTTTAGTGTAGCCACTAATTAAATCTTTCAAAATCTCTGTACACTTTTCCAGGCTCTTATTTTTAGGCCTGGGAAGGAGAACTGACATAAAAACAATGATTTCTATCTTTTCATGTTCTTTTTTTGTTGTGCAAATGGAGCAAAGTCCAGGAATTTCAGGACATTTGGCCTCGCAGCATGTCTCCCAAGTAGAGTAGGAAAAAAGAAGGAGACCAAACATCATGCCTGGACCTGTGCCAGTTTCTGAACAGAGCAAACAGGACGAAAGGGTAATGATTTAGCTTGTCTGTCTAACCTTCTCAAAAACCATAAACTCAGCAAAGAGCAATAAGCAAGAAATTAAAAGACAAACAATACATCTATTTATTGGCAATAATCTCTGTAATAGTATCACATCTAAATGTATCTTTGCATTTTTTTTTTTGTCTTTAGTAAACAGTGATTTCAGACGTATCTCTCTGATTGTCTGTCTGTGGCAGATGTTATGAATAGGGTGGGGTTGGAGCTCTTTTGTGTCCTGCCTACAAGCAGTGGTTTCTTGTCAGAGCCACATTTCTGTGAGTCATTGGTTTGGCTCTGTAGGCATATACTGCCTCAGACTCAGAGCATCCAGCCAGATGTGCTCCTCCAACCTAGAAGAGGTCAGATGGCTCAAAATCATGCTTACAAATGCTTGTGAACATGGAATTTGTTCCCAATATTGTTTGCAGATCATTATCTTATTTGGTTAAATTAAAGGGGTGGTATAATGCCCCCTTTTACAATATGTAAAATAAGTCTCTGTTGTCCCCAGAGTGTGTATGTGAGGTTTTTTGGATTACAATAACTCCTTGTGTCCCTTGGCACTGGGTTTATGTACATTTTAGGGTTGTGATGTCACTAACCCTGAAGCAATGTCTTGTAGTTCCTACCAGCTGTTTGTTGTAGTCCTTAAAAAAAGATTTCTTTAAAAGAAAATATCGGTAACACTCTGCACTAAATATGCATTAATTCATGCTTAACTAACGCACAGATAATCATTGGTTAATGTATAACTCATGAAGAATTAAACCATCAATTAATTAATGATTACTGCATCAGCAACTAATAAAGACTCTAAATGATTAATAGATTAAGTAATACTAGAATTGCTATTAATTCAATGTGACATTGTGTATTAATTCCTTAATGACATATTTTATTAACTAATAGTGTAAATTAATGTGTTAATTACCACAATTAGTCAAAGATATGCACTTCAACTTCCAGTTGTCTGCTTTAATTAATCATTAGCTAATGATTTGCAAAGGTATCATTATGTTATGACTTTACTTGTTGGGGCACATCATTATTAACTAGTCATTTAGTAATTGTAGTAATTTGCACATGAATTTGCACTAACAATGAAGTAATTAATCATGTATTAATGCATATTAGTGTACCTGTCATATTATCTGGAAGTTGAAATACAAGGCTTTGGCTCTTTCTGGTAATTAATATATTAATTAACACTATTTGTTAAAAAATGAGTTATTATGGAATCCACAATTACATATTTAATTAATTACAATTCATGTATGAACTAATACATTAACCTTATAGACTCTTAATTAGTTCCTAATGTGGTAATCATTAATGAATAGCTTAGACAATCATTAGTCATTAATTCAGTATTATGTGTGCATAAGTTAAGCATGAATTAAAGCTTATTAGTGCACCTGTATTGTAAAGTGTTACCAAAATATCCTTCCTTGTAATTTTGCAGCTGTTGTTTATGCTCAAATAGCAAAATTACACACTAACTAAAGTTAGAAATGTGAAATCATAATTCATCTATCTTAAACAATCAAAATAGCCTACCTTTATCTATTAGCAGTGGTATTGTTTGTCTATTGTAAGTTGCTTAATTAAAGTATCTGCTACATGCACAAATGTAAAATGTTTAGCCATGTAGAGCTAGCAGGCCTTTTGGCTAGCAGTCAGAGCTAAAAATATAAGTTTTGATCTGTTTTTACAGTCTTCATAATGTCAGCCAATTAGCCTTATTTTCTGTGTAGAGTATTTCAGAGTCTAAAGAAGGATGGATCATGCATGTCTGGACTGTTTAGGAAACAGTCTGCGCACCTGATCCGACCAGCCACTGGAAGACTGGTGAATTAATTGAGCACTTGTATTAAAGTGTTAAATCTGTGATGCTCTGGGAAGCTTGGCACATCATTGCCTTATTAAAGACAGAGGCATGAAGGCACAGAAGCCTCTAAATCAAAGTGTCTCATCACAGGCCAGAATCTAATTGAACTCTCCATGCGTTTCATTCTGGAACTCTGGCTTAATGAAGAAGATTAAAAAAAAAACAGGGCACTTGCCAACTGCCAAGATGTACTTTCTCCATGATTCTTATAACAGAGTAAATGAGTGTACATTGCTCAAACTATGCGAGTCTCATTAGGGCTAAAGTTGTGGAACTAGAGCACTCGTCCTGGTACCTGCTGGGGTTTGGCTTGACTGCATAAGTGCAACAAAGATCACAACGAAGTCTTTTGTGTGCTAGTGTCTGTACCTTTACTGTAGTTTATGCCTTAAAGAGATAGTTTCACCCCAACATTTTAATTTAGTCACCACAGCTTCCCGTTTTCAGTTGGAATGGAAACGGAACATAGAATTGTGGAATATTTAAAAAAATATTTGGAATAATAGAATATTGTTGTAGCCTTATATCAATAAAATATCCATGCCCCTCAGCCTTTGGTCACTGTATTATTTTGCTGGATGGAAAAGAGCAGCAAGAACATTCTTCAAAGCATCACATTTTTGTGTCCATTTCAGTTTGGAACAAAAAAAAGTAATCAGCAATTTACATTTTTGTGTGAATTATCTTGTTGTTAGTGTACAGCTTTATTTGTGTGTGTTGTATGTTGTATCCACTCATGTGCTTGGTTGGTTTGTTTGTGTGTATTTGCGATAGTGTCACTGACTGTGCGGCTCGAATGGTATAGAAGGAAATCCAGTCTGCAGAGGACAAAGAAAGGGAGAGATGGATAATACAATGCTGGGAGAAGAGGGCTTAACCCAGTCGACAGGCGGGATTTCCTGGCTGTTGCCTCAGCTCCCATCCATGAGAGTGGTGGGAGATTTACGAAAAGCACCTGTGTAAAGGAGGCTTATTATGGAGTTGTTACTGCTTACATGCTACAGGGATTCACAATAAATTTTACTATAGAAACTGGGTGCCAAATAGAAGTTTAATAGATTTAGGAATTCATTTTGATTCTTGTTTTTCTACGAGCTACAACTGTTTAAAATTTGATGAATTACTTTAATATGTAAAGCTCATATTTTTTCAATGCATTTACACAAATTCTTTAGCAAAAATATTTGATAATTTTCCCAAAAGCATCGTTAGCTAACTATGGTCGCATGCTCCGTCATTATTCGAACATAGTTCGAATCGAGTCAGTGTTTCCCAAAACCATAGTTCCCATGAACATTTGCAAACATCATTGCAAATTTGTGTGGTTGGAAAGACAGCTCTTGACCTATGCAGGAGCGGGTTAATATATCATTATCTTGAGCATGAACTAGCTGACATTCAGTAATCTAGGTTTATATCTTTTATTTAGGATATGTAAAAAGTCGCGTCTTTTAGTTTGTCAAGAGATTTAAAGCGTCATTTTGGAAGAGTTTGGGTAACACTTTATTTTGATAGTCCACTTTAGACATTCTACAAACTATAAGTAACTTTTCAACTACATGTCAACTAACTGTCATTCCAGTATTAGTAGACTGTCAGCTTAATATCTGCTAACACTTTATTTTGTTGGTCCTCCGCTCCAACAGACATTCAACTGACTATAAGTAACTTGGCGACTACAAGTAAAGTTATTCTCCTAACCGCAATTGGATAGTCGGTAGACCTACAACCAATCAGAGCAACGCAGTAAGTCAACTACTTTGCATACAGTTGTCAACTACAGAACGTAGCCTAACTTTACTTATTTTAGAAGTAAAATAACGAGTGTTGCTTCTTTTACTTGATCCTCCATGAGTGCGACCAAAGGAGAAACCACAACGACCACAGGCTTTTCATTACGTCCTATCTTCTTAGCGACCGTCAGAGCCAGCTGATAAGTTACACTTTTGCCGAATCATGTAGGAAGGACGGCATAAATATCTTTCCGATCGACAAATGCCTTGATTGCAGTTTTTTGTTTGTCTATTAAAATTAATGCGCTGTCGATTTATTTCACAACAGACGCGACAGCAGAATCTATACATCTCAATTCTCCAGCTGCAGTCATCTCTGAGGGAAACCAGTAAAGCAATCTTTGATAACGTGATGATTACGTCCCTGCAGATCACCTGTCCACCATCGTATAAAGCCCGCCCGGGCAATTTGACTGGCCCGAACATTTTTTGCCCTATCATAATTACTTTTCAATGGATTCAGTCCAGACCGAACTTTCCCGAACCAAAAAATGTTGTGGGCGGAGTTTTAGCTGGCATCCAGGCTACCGGTTTACTACATGAGTTAAAAATTAGCATGCTCTTTAAATCAAAATATCTGAGAGAATCATTGTTAAACAAACACTGGTTAATGTTTTAAAGTTTTACAGCTTTAAAATGTTTACAGTTTTCAGAGCTTCACAGCTCGGGAAGACATGGAAGGCGGAAAACAACTCAAGGCCTTTAAAATCCTTGACAACCATGAATGCTTGTTATTTGGTAGAAAGCATAGACCAACAGGATATTCATCACAGCTGGGTATTCAGAACAGGAACCTAAGGGTAGTTAAACCTCAACAACCCATACCTTGACCTTCATTCTCACTTGTTCTCCTGTGGTGGAACAAGCTTTCACAGATTGAATCTGAACTGCCGCTGTGCTTATAGCCACATTATTAACTCTGAACTCCTATAATGTTCATGGTCACTGATGAATGTACTCTATACACTTGTTAATTTGTTAACATTTACATTTATGCATTTGGCAGACAATTTTACCTGAAGTGATTTAGATTGCATATTATCAGTTCATGGATGGGAACCTATAGCCTGGGAATCTAATCCATAACATTGGCATTGCTACCACTATCAGTACAGTATACTGTTTCAATCCATGTTTTGAAACTTATGAATGTATTTGGAGGTGTCTTTATTGGAGGTTAACTACATGGCATGAAGCAACAAAACTAACTCATCCCATTATAATCAAGTTAATAATATTGTTGGCTTCTGTGTGATAAATTGCTTATACTTTCTTCATTTGGATGTTGCTTTGGTTAAAACTAAATATAAATGTTTTTCACAAAGCTACTCTCGTTAACCACGAGTAAGGCTTGATTTATCTTGTTGGGAATGAGGAAATGTTCTATTTTCCCAATGCAATCCAATGATCAAAGTATCTGGCAAGGTTGAGTGTCTTCTAGTGGTAAATGATTGTGTATAGTACTTGAAATGTACCCGCTGCCTGAGCTCCATACTTACACAACAAAACACTGAGGCTTTTGTGAAGGCAAAAGAATGAGAATTTCCATAGTTGCTATAGCAACATTTAAACATTTCAATGTGTTCGGAGGGACTGAATTTAAGTCTGAGTCATAGTAACCCCACCCAATCCCCCACAGGTCCTCTCTCTCTCTCTCATACGATGCAAAAGAGAGTACTTTTAGCCTCGTTTGAAGGGACACATGAACTCTGTGGTCCTGCAATGGTTAATGATCATTTATGATACATTTTATCATATGATATATGATCTGCGGTTGTCTGAGAAAAAAAAGTGTGCATGTATCTTCACTCCATGACCATTGAAAAGGGATCCAGATTGTGATCCCTAGATAGCACTGATTTACTGGACCATATCTGGCTCAACCCAGAGCAAGGGAGCCAGGGGCCCGAGGTACTCCATCTGTGTTTTTCAAAGCAGAAAGAAAGTCAAACAAGCTTTGAGAATAAGCAGTCTCGTGTTTACAGATCATATCTGAGTCGTCCTGGTATCCAGACACAGGTTTCCCTTATCTCTGTTTACATTCGAAGTCACTAAATCTTCCTGCAAATGGCCATGGCGTGGTGGAAAATACATTGACAACACATTTTTTAAAAAATCATGAAGGGTTGTACCTGACAATAAGGCTTTATTTCTTTGCAGAGGTTGCAATGCTACAATTTCAAGACACTAATAGTTTGTTGTCTCTCTTTGGTTTTAGATAAAAGGAACCTAAAATTGGATCGTTGTGAGACTCTCAAGTAAATATTGACAGGACACTTTTGACACATCTCTGAAGAATCCCACAGGACAAATCAGGAGCCTCGCAGTTTCACAGTAGCATTCCATATGAATGAATCAGGTAGAGCAAATTCATTCAAGACTAAGATTAATGCTAATACTAAAAATCAAAAAACCAGTGGTAGATAACCTCATTCAAATATAGGCCCTACTGGTGAATAATACAATAAGATTAGTATAATAATTTAGAGTATTATGTAAAAACATTAACATTGTGAAATACTTTTATTTAAAAAATGTAATTCATTCCTAAAATTGATTTTAAGCATCATTACTCCAGTCTTCAGTGTCACACGATCCGTCAGAAATCATTTTAACATGCTGATTTAGTGCTTTAAGAAACAATTCTTATTAGTATTATCAATGTTGACAAACAATTGTGCTGCTTAATATTTTTTGCAGAAATTATGATTTTTTTTTTTTTTTTTTGATGTTCAAAAGAATAGTTCAAAAGAATGGAATTTATTTGAAATATTTTTTTTGTAACACTATAAATGTCTTCACTGTACTTTTGATCAGTTTAATGCATCTCAAACTGTAGGATAATAAGTTAATAAATATCATACTACTCCATATAGCCTGCACAATAAACGCAAAACCATTAGCAAATGACAGGAAACATCAGCTCAGAGTATGTTGTCTGAGCGGCAGTGCTCACATCTCTTGAGTTCACTCACCGACAGCGAGGATGCAAAATGAAACCAGATGAACACGGTAACAGATCCCTTGCCATCGATTCCCACGGGACATGACATCACTATTAGCGCCGCTATTCTTAGCCTTCTTTCTATGGCTTCTAAAGAACGAAAATAGCGAATTCACGACAACCAAGCCCTCAAAGTTCAAGGGAAAGTTCCTAAAAGAGGTTAAAGAGCCATTCAAGTAGAAAAGTCCCGGCACATACCCCTCATCTAACCATGACATCGGCTACAAGACCTCATTAAGGTAGACAGTGCCCCAGAAAGTATTTGAACACTTAGGACACTCTTTAAAGCTACACTGTGTACGTCTTTTAGTTTATTCTTAGCTAAAAACACTTCTTTTAAAAATATATGCGATTATTAATGTATATTTACTTCGTTCAAGTAATAAAATATTCTCGTGAGTGTATAATATGCCATTGAAAATACATACGGGTAAGGGGTTCTAATGTCGGTCGCCATGTTGCCCCTCCATCTTGAAAGTACATCAGCCAAAGAGGGACATACCCGTTATTTAAGCTTCGCGCTTTCGCGTTTACACTTGAGTTAACACTCATGGACGAGGTCGAACTGGAAGCAATGTTAATCTTGGACTACATTGGCCACTGTAGGAGTTAAAACGAAATCGGAATTGAGAGGAACAGAAACTAATATTCACTGGATGGTCTTATACCTTTTCACCTCTAGATGGGGTAAAAATCACACAGTGTAGCTTTAAGTGTAATGCGTACATGGATGTAAGTATTTTAGTGAATACAATGTATAAAAATATTGCATCTGGAAACAAATAGTCCTAGACATTTTCCCAAAACTGACTACATGGCGCTTTTCCACTGCTGGTACGGCTCAGTACGGTTCGGCGCGGCACGGTTCGGCTCGCTTCTGCTTTTCCACTGCGTGGTATGACTCGGCTCGACACGGCTCGGCTCGCTTTAGCTCGGTTGCTTTTCCACTGCAGTTAGTTCCGTTTTAAACTGGCTATTTAAATCTAGCGGGTTTGGTTTCTTGTGTCGATGTCTTATTGGTCGCAAATACAATGACGCTGGTAGTGACGATTCTGTTAAAGTGAGCCGTATCGTACCATGCAGTGGAAAAGCGCCAAGTGCGCCGCACCGAACCGAGTCGTACCATGCAGTGGAAAAGATGCCATTACTTTAACCAGCTGGTCTAAAGGTGATTTTTAGTGGATGAAAGAAGTCAGTTCCCCTCAAGTTCACACAGATCTCCTAACCGAGTAACTCTATGTAGTTTCAATGATATATTATGTTTTTGTTATCTGATGTAATGAAATCCATACTTTCATAAGTGTGTCTGAAATCTCTAAATATTTTTAAGATCAAATATAGGTACAATGCATTCGAAAATGAGACATTTTCCCTCATTTTAGTTTCTTTATTCTTTTAGACTCGCTCAGCAGGGTCTACATGTCTCTCTTAAGCATGTCAATCATGTCGGAAGACATGCTACATCTCAGGTTTCAGAGCTCACCTGTAGCTCATAATGAACATGTGGCATGTGCAGCGCTTGTCTATTTTTCATATGTTTGACAGACACAGTGATCAGCCATTTGGCTCCATGCCAGTGTTTCTAAACCAAGACAGGGGACAGGATAGTGTCTCTCCATCACCTCTGAGACAGTTAACAAAACCAACAGTGCATGCATATGAAAGAGAAACAGGAGGAGTGGACAGACGATGTCTAAGTGTGATAAGTGAAGGTGGAGAGGAGGGAAACGGTGTGTACATTGTGGTGAGAGCGTGAGAAAGAGAGAGAGAGAGAGAGAGAGAGAGATAGGAGGAGGAGAGAGTCGGGAGGGAAGGAGTCCAGTTTGTCACTGTGAAATAGTTTGGTGGAATACACGTGTGAACTGCAGTTCCTCTCCGCACTGCGCTGAATGGTGACCAGCGACTCAAACAGACAGGAGGGGAGGACTGGCCAGCATGGAGCTCCACTCACCCAAAAAGAGCTGAATAAACAGTACAATTCAGCTCTGCAGCAAAGACAAGACACACACTGAGAAACACGGACAAAAGGGCTCAAGAAAGGAAAGCAAGGTACCCTCTGGCGTTTTTGTGCATTTGTAACGATGTAAAAATGTGTTTGTGAATGTGACAACTGCTTTTAGTTGCAAGCTGTGGTTTTGAAAGTTGATGAGTTTGAGTATCTTCTTACATGTGTGTATATGTGTTACTGCATCCAGAGGTTTTGTTTCTGGTCAAATTACAGCAATGAGGTGTCTTAAGGATGTATCTTTCAGCTCTGCAATACAAAGAGAAAGAAAAAGGGAATAATTGAGAGACAAACACAGAATACATGGTCAGTTCTATCCAACTAAAGCTCTTGTGGGTGAGTTGCAAATAGTGGAGTTTACTTCTGCATATTTCCTCAGAGATAGAGAGAGAAAGAGAGGAACTCTTCACACGCCCTTCTTCTTTTGTTTTGTCTCTCATACCTCCAGTTTTCACACCATGACTAGATTAGAAGGCTTAGCGAGAATAAAGGTTTTCAGGGAATGAGGGTGTACAGTAAACGCTACATTTGCAAGTAAATGCTGAAACGGGACGTGCAAGTGCCTGATACGAAACACATGTCAGGCATCTTTGGAGAGGGAGTTATTGTAACTTTTGTCAGATTTCCCTGTTTCTATGTGTACACCTGATATAGACACAGGGACTGAACTTGTTGCTGACTGGCAATTTCTTCTACTACACAGAAGTGTGGCGTATGGGTTAAAGATCTGGGCTGGTAAATAAAACATTGTGGGTTCAATTACCGAATTGTGCCCTTGACCCAGGTTTGCTCAGGAGGGATTGAACTTGGAACAAGTGTACTGCGATTTTGATACTAAAAAGACTGTGATACTGTGATTTTGCCAAGTAGGGCATGTTCCTGAATCATACTGCTGTTCCTGGTTGGCCCTATAACAACATTCCAAACAACCAAACTGATTATTGGGTTAGGACTGAGATTGTAGATTAAACATTATTTTAAACCTGTCTGATTTGATGGGTTAGGGTTAGGAATAAGTTGTGTTATTTGTTAGAAAAAACAACATTAAAAAAAGCTTTTTTGCTTATTTGTCATTTTAAAAACTTTCATCCACCAAAATCAAAGTCATGTGGTGCAACCAACATACAAATAAAGGAGCATAAAAACAGAAAGTCTAGGACTCTCATACCTGTGTCAAGATCAACAAGTCTCTTAAAATAAAATATAATTTGTCAATTTTAATGGCATGGTAGGGTTAGATCAGGTTGTAAAACGTCATGTGGTGCAACTGCCCAAAAACTTACAGATGTTTATAAAGTAGTAATTCATTTCGGTAATTTAATTGAAAAACCAAATTTTAACTTTAACTGTATTTTCAAAACCAAATCTCTAAACATGTTTTAAATTAGATTTAAAAACTCTTCCTTATTCTTCTACACTCTTGAGTGTCATTGAGCCACATAACATTTTCTCATGCTTTTCTTCTTTTTTAAAGCAATTCAAATGTTAAAATGTTTCTCTCACTTTTGATTTCAAGGCAGGTGTTTTGAGAGGAATACAAGAGCAGTTGGGTCAGAGATCGGTGTTCATTGGTCCAAGGATGTCCAGGAGCAACTCTACAGGGGATCTGGTGCCCAAGGACATTACTGAGATCCTGGCCCTACAGGCCAGTAAGAAGAAACGGGGTTCATCCTTGGGCCGGGCTTTTAGCTGGTTCAAGGGCAGTAGACGCAAGAGGAGTCTCAGCAATGGGCAAACTAGGTCAGGAGGTCCATGTGTGCGGTCTGGAGAGAGCACTACAGCCAAACAGATTCAAGCCAGTAGTGAAGCCTCTAAAGGTAAGCAAAAACTTTTCCTGCTTCAGCACCTATAGATGCAGGCATTCATAACCTGTTGGAATGCAAATAACCGGGTTAGTTTTTGAAGATTTGGATTAGTTGATGACAATCAAAGATGTGTGATTTTGATACAATAGATTAAAAGTACCGGTATTCACAATACCATACAGATTGATTTTAGCCAAGCTTTCTGGTGCCAGTCTGTCCAAACCTTGAACATGGATTATTTATTTTTATTTTTTTCACAATTTAACTGGTTATCTCTGGACATCCCTTATTCAAGCCGGATTAGGCCACAATAACAAGGACAAATCTTCTCTGGAATGGCTGATCTGTTTATTGTTGTTTCTTTTTGATTTTTGCCTTCCTTTCTTCACATTTGTTTTTGGGCACAACTTTTCCACTGCAGACACCGTTGATGTGTCATGATTTGTCTTCTTGATGTGCTATCAGAGGCATTGTGGTGTTGTCATGGGGAAATGTTTTAGCTATGGTATCTGTTAGAGTGCTAAATTATAGTCACATTGTATTATCCATTAACTTTAGAAAAGTGAATTTAGACACACACACACACACACACACACATATAGTTGACGGATGACTGTTGTATGTAGGAATTCTATTATCAACACCTAAATAGCCACTTACAACACCCTAGCTAGAACACAGAAATCACATAGCAACACCTTAGCAACCTACCTAGAACTCCCGAGCAATGCCCTAGCAACACACTATCATCGCCCAAGCAAACAACCACAACAAACTAGCAAAATCATTACTTAAGCAACATCCTAGCAACAATTCACCACAATCTAGCAATAACATACCCAGAAAGACTCTAGCAACCACTCAGAACTTCCTGGTAATACCCTTGCAATCACATTGCAACACCCTTGCAACCACTTATAACAATCCTAGCAATGCCCTAGCAACCTAATATTGCCCAAGTAACCATCCACAACAAGCTAGCAACACTGGACACCCTACACCTAAAATCCAGGAAATCACTTACAAACACCATAGCAACCACTAGAACGTCCTGGGAGCACCCTAGCAACACCCACCAACAACACCGTAGCACAAACCTCTGCAACAGCTTAGCAACCATCCACCCTTTGAAACTCCCTAGCAATACAAGAATCACAATCACAAGAATACCATAACAGCTGCCTTAAAAATAAACTAAAAGTAGAATGTGCTGGAACTGAACTCTGGACCTCAAGGAGGAAGATTGAGGATCTCTGCCATGTGACATCTGCGTATAAAACCCTGTGTGCAATCTAAGATTGCATGAACAATAATGAACACTACGTTCAGCATTATATTCCCAAACTTTAAGCTAAGTGGTCTTGGGAAAATTTGCAAATCCGGTCCCTGAGGTCCTCTTGGACACTGACTCTTTTAAAACCTGCTGGACCACTTTTATGTAGCTGGTTCAACCAGAAGGGCAGAAGACTGTTTAAAATACTCGGATTCTAGATTCTTCTCTTCCTGCCCCCACAAGTCTCACACTCCCTCTGTTCCACTGAAAAAGCATGTAGACTGTGAGTTGCCAGAGTCAGAGTTAACAGACACTTGGGACTTTAGCTGGACTTACACTGTGAATAACATGTCATTCAGAGTCTTCTAGTCTTTACGATTTATAGCTTTTTCTGTTCTTCATGGGAGGGAGACAAAGCCAACTGTGTGGAAAGGTCTGAGGGATGAGACACATGCTGTGTTATTGAAAGATGACTGACGTTTTTTTTTTTCCCGAAATGCTTTTTTTAAAATTACATCCCTTTACTTTGCCGCACAATCTCTTTAATCTCTGTTTTCACAGTCTCCAGTCCCTTGTGGGAAAAAGTGCACTTAACTGCACTTATGTGGACTTGTAGAGTCCTTCAAATCTTAAAAGTATAATTAAAATAAAATAAAAATATATATTAATTTAATGCTAATATGATGAAATAACAGAGTATACTTTCATGGCTGTTTCTTAACACACTTACCAACACTATTAAAAGTGCACTTTGTAATAATGTAAAATTAAAAGTTTTTGCACCAGGTAACATTTCAACCTTCATAATATTTTTCCAAGTCTTTTGTGATCGTACATCAACTTACAATAGGTTGAATGACACGTCTGCCATAGACAGGGTCTGTAGCGTTTTTAATCGTACTTTTAAACTTCGGGTTTCGGGTAGTAACCGCGCGAACAAAGAAAACTACAAAATTCGACTGCTTTACGGCATATACGTCACTTCCACCACCTTAAAATCGGACGTACGAGCCAAATGTTTTAGTCATGCGGTGCGGACTTGACTGACATGCTTTTGGACTAGTAAGTATATTGCTTGCATACTATCTCCGTTTATCTTCATGAATCAAGTAGCGAATTATCAATCTGGTAGCTAGTAAACAATATTGTAGTTTTTGATGGTTAGCTATCTAAATGGTGTGTACAAGTTTGGTAGGGGCTACATTCTTGCAAGTAAATATACAAGATGTACAAAATCATATTTTAGGATACCTAACCATGAGTCTGGTTGCTAGCACATTTAGCACATGGCTAGCCAGTTTCTTGAGTGGTTGGTTGTTAGGACATTGCTAGGGCAATGCTAGGTGATTACAGTGGTCAAACACACAACTATGTTCAGGTTCCTCTTTGAATGTAAGTCTTTGTGATTTGGGACAGCCTTCTTCTTGTGGGCCCTTCTCCAAACAAGTTGGGCTGTCCTGATTCAGGACATTTCTAGGCTTAGGGGCTCAACAGTGCAGCACTAACTCCTTGCGTCATTTCTGTTTGACTGAGCTCAGCCTCTGTCTGTCCACCACCATCCCTCCCTCAGAGCGCTCTATCAGTTCCGGAAGCTTTTTAGGGGGTGAGATCACTGTGCATGTAAATGCATGTTTATATTTATTTTAAATGCAATTAGTTGAACTTAAAAGCACCTTTTTAACTCTGCACTGTTTTCTTTTTGGGTGAACTATCCCTTTAAGTGGCCTTTTATTTCTTTAATATTAAATCATACTTTACACATAAATTACTTTTACAGATTTTTATACAAATGAGTGCACTTGTTTCCAAAAGAGCAAACACCTTATATATTTGTTTCATTATTTTGATGACTTAAGTAACTTTAGCTAATTTAGTTTGAGGTCCAATTTTCACTATTAACTATTTGCTTATTAACATGCATATTATATTGGTTGTTTATTAGTACTTAAAAATCATTAATGCCTAATTTTGCAAGTTACTATCTTCCTAACAAATAAAAAGCAGTAATTACAAGTTTATTGAGGCAAAAGTTGTGGCTAATAGTTAGTTTATAGTAAGTATTGGACCCTAATCTAAAGTTACCATTATTTCTATCAAATATAAAAATATGGATTGTCTTTAATGATGGTGGCATTTCGAAAACAGTTTGGAGATAAAATGGTAAAGAACTCATTTGTCTTGAAAAATGGTCATTTCCATTTATACAGTTTCATCATAGTTTTTAAAATATAGTATTTTATTAGATTTTTTCACAATTTTTTATGATTTCAACACTTTTAGACTGAAAGCCTGGGCCTGCAACATGCGCAAAGGAATAAAATCTATATTTTAAAAATACACTAAAATAAGTAATAAAGGTATGGTAAAAACATAATGTGACTTTCATACTGTATAACAAAAAGAAAGCATAATGGAGAAAACAGGGCTGATTTTACTCAACTGGTCATTCATATTGTGAAGGCCAGACATCTGTTAACGATGAGCTCTGAATGCCAACGTAGAATGATGACTTGTGGTCAGAGGAGGGTTGAATGAAACATGAGCCTACCGTAATAGCTGTGAAATAAAGAACATGTGAATGTTTAATGGCGTTTGGAGACACTGATATACATCCCAGCGTACGTCACAGACACACACACGAAAGAACAAAGTGACAGTAACTGAATGTGCCCAGAGAACTCAGAGAATGGTTGAAGAACTGAAGGTCAGAATGGGAAACTGTGATAGACATAGGGTTAAAACTGTAGAAAACAGTCTTGCAGGATTAAGGAGGACGATTTTCACAAGAAGTATATTTAGTTTTTCGGAGAAGATTGTGATCAGTAGGCCTAGACAGATTTCTTTTACCAGATTTCCACTGATTCTGATTGGTCAATCTCAGCATTTTGCAATCAAATATTTTTATGTCATGACCACTAAATAAATTCCTGATTCTGATTGGTTGGCATGCATTCCAGATGTTTTAAAGTGGCTATAGTATTATTGACTGCATTACAGTTGTAAATCCCTTTCACAGCATCTTGCACTGTTTGTAAGATAGATCATCAGTATGTTTTGAAGTAGTTTGATTCACAAAATTATTTTAGTGAAGAAAAATATCTTGAGATAGACACACATGTGCTGACTGTACCAGGACAATTGATTCTTGACTGTTGAATTTATTGATTATTAATGCACCCTGAAGTGTATCAGCTACTCTGCTTTCTGTCATGGCCGCATTACCAACTCAGGTGTGCATTCAGTTTTAATAATGAATTAGTTTGGAAATAATTTGATAGTGCTTTCAACTACCAATAAGAGGTGGTATCATCAGCTTCACAGAAAAAAAAATGCAGATTCAATAAGAGTCTGATGATGAGTACACTGTAAAAACAAATATGCTTTATCGAATCAAAAAATTGTGGCAACAGATTACAAGCAATATTATTAATTAAATTTAACAAATTAGAATTGAGTAATAATCAAATTAATTCCTTAAAAGTTAACCATTTAAAATGAGTAAAACTTTTTTTTGTTTTAAATGAATTTAAGTCACCATTATGGTGATCGGTGTTTGTTTTAAAATTACGGTTTTCTCCTTCAGTGATTCTGCTTGTTAACATCAGGTGTCTTCAGTGTTGGCAATAAAATATAAATAGTTCTTAATTAATCTTTGACATCTGTCTGTTATTCAGATATTTTTGTAAAATTTTTGGGTGTAAACTTTACTCATTTTAAATGGTTAACTTTTAAGGAATTAATTTGATTAATTATTACTCAGTTCTAATTTGTTAAATTTAATTAATAATATTGCTTGTAATCTGTTGCCACATTTTTATTGATTAGATAAAGCGTATTAATTTTTACAGTATAAGAACAGAAAATTATAGCCTAAATAATAAGTCATTATTTTTATCTTTGCATTTTTATTTGTATTTATTTTTAGCAAACATGAGACACTCAGATACATTTACTGTATGTTGATTACTTTTCAAAAGTTTGGGGTCTATACGTTTTTTTTTTTTTTATGTTTATGAATGAAGTCTCTTGCTCGCCAGCTGCATAGCCTGCATTCATTTTAACAAAATACAGTAAAAAGTATGAAACATAATTAAAATACGTTTCTATTTGAATATATTTTAAAATTTAATTTATTCCTGTGATGGCAAAGCTAAATTTTCAGCATCATCACTCCAGTCTTCAGTGTCGCATGATCCTTCAGAAATCATAACATGCTGATTTGCTGCTCAAGAAACATTTCTTATTAATCAATGTTGAAAACAGTTGTGCTGCTTAAAATTTTGTGGAAACCGTGATACAGATACATCATTTTGAAATATAGTGCCATTTTCACTTTTTCTGTGCCTCTTTTGTCCTTCTAGTCCCAATCAGCCAAGTCAAGTCATCTCATGTATCTCAGTGTTTGCAGTTTTCAGCATGTAACTCACAGTAATCGATACACCTGTTGACATATTTGTTTCACCGTTTACTGCAACAAAAGCCCTCTCACCCTCTGCCAGCCCTTGTAAGAAAACAACCAGACAGCTCACTGATAGCTCATGAACAGCCACTCACTACGTTTTTCCATTTACATAAGAAAGCATTAAGTCTTATTCTTACTACCACAAACCTGTCAGGGAAACTAAAGCACACTTCTCGCACACCTCTTTTAAAGTAAGATAAGCAGGGTAAATCGTGGCATATAAAGTCGCTTTTCCTTTGCAATAAGATTTTATAGCTTCAATGGAATATCTGAGAGCTGAACCTCTTAGCTGGACTGTTTTATTTCATTTGTGGCTGTAATGTTGGTGTGGTGAAACAAGGGCACTTAGACAACATTAATAGATGAAATGGGAGTTTGTGGCTCTAGGGAGAAAGAACAGGAATGAGGTGAGCCTAAAAGAAGCTGCCAAGGTCATGAACAAGTTCTCTGACCTCAGTCTGTGTTGCTGATGGTTACACCCAACTGTCCGACAAACACACACAACCTCAACAAGGGGTGCTGACACACCCACATGTTGCTGCTGTGCAGCCAGATAACAGTATGGGGACATTTCCTGTTGTCATGGCAAACGGCCCATGACCTTTTGACCTCCGTATCTCTTTGTTTAGTTCTGTAATTAGCATTGGAGATGGAATTGCTATGCCAATAAATGTATTCTTTTGTACAGCACATGCTAGTTGAAGTCAACATGATCGACATGCACCTGCAAGGCATTTTTCTTGCGTAATGTGGGCGACACTTGATTTTATTTTTTGAGTCTTCATATTCATCAATGTAATTGAGCTCCAATCTTTATTACCCTTGGCTTTAAAGGAATAGTTCACTTTGAAATTAATTTTTGATATGTTTTAGCTTACCTCAAGGGCATCCAAGATGTAAGTCTTAAAAGCACTTTTTCCGCAGTATTTTCAATTTTATATTTTTAGGTCAAACCGTTCTTGTCTGTCAGTCATATAATGGAGGTCTATGGGGTCCACCTCAAAGAGCATGCACAGAGAAGTCCAAATTAAACGTGATTTAATGACTCATAAATGTAAGTACACATTGATGGCCTAAGACATAAAACGAGCGGTTTGTGTGAGAAAACGAACAGTATTTATATATTTTTTTACCACTTGTTTTGCGCAGACAGAAGCGCCCTCGCCCTCAGATCACTTGGACGTGGCTGTGTTTACAAGAGGTAAAAACGATATAAACACTGTTCGTTTTCTCACACAAACCGCTCGTTTTAGTGTCTTAGGCCCTCAATATATATATACATATGCCCTCAATAAGTCATTCTCTGGGATTCCCTGTGGTCAGGCAACACAGTCTCATGAAATGCGTATCTATACCACGAATGTCATTCTCGTGGCATTTATACGCCAAAAATGCTTTTTGCGTGCAAATGCTACACACTAAAAACCCCTGGGGTAAGTTTAGGGTGCAGGGGGTGGGGAGTTTGTGCGTATCATACGCCAAAGTGCGTATCATATGCACGCGAAAACGCGTACCATATACACGCAAAAATGGCGTATAAATGCCACGAGAAATGACATTCGTGCTATAAGATACGAACTTTCATGAGATCGGGTCGGTCAGGACACTAAACGCAATAATAAAAAAAGACCAAACTCAAACATTATTGGAGATGTGGGCTATCTATAGGAACAGGCAAGTAGACTCAGAATATGAACTTAACATGCAAAGTTTGGCCCTGAGCTATTCCCAGTGAAATACTGGCATAAAGTATTTCAAATATATATATAAGACCTTTTTTGTAATTTGGAATAATGTGCGCTAAAGATTCATGCTAAATAACACAGAGAAAGTGTATTTAAAAAGTAAATAGGATACTTATTGATTGCATTTTGTTTTTTTATTCTATGACTTAATACTGATATCCAAAGCTCTCCTAAATAATTATGGAATTTGTTCATACTCTTGCGAAAGTTCAAATAGTTGCTGACCATGCTGGATTTCAGAAGCATTAAGGAAGTTTACATGTCAAAAAGCTGTGAAAGAATATAGTCTGCTTTTTTTGTTAAGCACAACACTTTGCTCTCTCCCACGATTACCTCTCTCCCATACCTTGTGTTTTACTTGGTGTCCTTCCAATTGGTTGACGTACAGATAAAATCTCTTTTCAGTTCTTATAATGGCTCATGACTCATCATCTCACCTTGACCTTGAGTCTCTTCTACCTCCTCTAGCCTCTTCATAACTCTGGCACTGTGAGAGCAGGCATGCTAGGAATGAAGGCAGTGAACAACGAACACACACATACACTATGATCCAGGCTGTGTTACTTCGAAGATTTGCTTTGCAATGGCCTTGAACAATTAAAAATGGAGGAAACAATGTTAAAACAATAGTCTGAAAAGGACAAGCAGTTCCTTCTGAGAGCAGGTGAATTACGTTTGTAGGCTGGCACCAAATAAACTGTTCGTGTGTCTGCCAAGTGTTGGATCTGTTGGAATGCAGGTGGATGGAATTCAGTTTGGTGCCGCTTGGATTTCACCCCTCATTCCAGGATGGCAATATTCCAGCAAACCGGAACAATTGCAGATTTGTGCAAGAGAAAACTATTAACTTTAGCAAAATGTTTGCACTATGTTTTGCTTTTTGCCGCCATAAAAAATAGCAAGGGCAGCAGGTTTGAGTTACTGGTCAGGGGTCTAATATGCATGAACAAATGCTGAACAAAATGCCCATTACACTTTTTAAGATCATTTTGGGTACATTTGAATCATAGTCACATCTTTGAGTCACATCTTTAAAGGTTATCTACCCCTTAAGATTTGTGAGTATATATGCTAGATACGATTATATACATATATACATTTCATAACTTTTGCTGTTTTAGCAGTTAAATTGGCAATGCTTTTTTTATTTTATTTTTTTTTTTTAAGTGCAAGTTTTCACGTGTTTGTATAATAATGAGACTTTCCTGTCAGGACATATTTCATCAAATAATTTTAGCATAAAATATGCATAAAATGAATGTGCTTTATTTAATAAAAAAAATTGTGGCAACAGATTACAAGCAATATTATTAATTCAATTTAACAAATTAGAATTGAGTAATAATTAATCAAATTAATTCCTTAAAAGTTAACCATTTAAAATGAGTAAAAAAATTTTTGTTTTAAATGAATTTAAGTTCGAACTTTTTTTTATGAATTTAAGTCACCATTATGGTGATCGGTGTTTGTTTAACATCAGGTGTCTTCAGTGTTGGCAATAAAATATAAATAGTTCTTAATTAATCTTTGATGTCTGTTATTCAAATATTTTTGTTTAATTTTTTGGTGTAAACTTTACTCATTTTAAATGGTTAACTTTTAAGGAATAATTTGATTCATTATTACTCAATTCTAATTTGTTAAATTGAATTAATAATATTGCTTGTAATCTGTTGCCACAATTTTATTGATTAAGATATAGCATATTAATTTTTACAGTGTAGAATTCCACATTTTACAGTGTGTCGAGTGTGATTTGCATTGTACAATTTACCTGTCCAAAATAGGAAATTGACAACAAGACATTTTTGGGACACCATGGACCATTCCAGCTAGGCATGTTCAGACCAAGGGTGACAACAATACCTTATAGCATTTTATTAATCGTTCTATTTCTATTTTTTAGCTAATGAAAGATTAAAACATTAACAGCCAATCAGAATCCACACAACATTAACAAGATCAAGCATTTAAAGTGGAAAATGACATAACTGTGGCTCTCTTTTGCAATAAACAGAATGTTATTGTCATAGTTATCTGTATAGTTATCGCTCGCTCTTTGTACTGAATGGGCCCTGGATGTCTGGTCACCATATTTGTGCAATGCTCTACTTTAATCTTTAACATCAGGCTTAGCAGTATTTCATACAAAGTACATGTTTAAAATCCTCTCAGATTCTGCCTGGAAGCAATTCAGTGTCAGACGCATGAGGTAAAGTTCTAAGAGGTATCTGAACACACTTCTATCTTACACAAGCATATGAAAGGGATCTCACACATATACCCATGCTTAGTCATGCACAGATGGTGGTTATATTTCTAGAGGTGCACGAAAAAGAAAGTTCATCTTGACAACAGGAGCCATGAAGCACTGCTAACTAATTTACTGCTGGTGGTGAATTCAAGATATTAACGAATGATTGGCAAGATCTGAAAGAAATGTCATTGTTCTGCTATAATAGACATTAGTCCCGACGTGTAAATAATATAACTGTTATTCATGAGGGTGCTGTGTGCAGTGATACACACAGTAGCTAGCGGACCAGTATTTTATTTCACGGGGCCACAAGGGGGCGTAAAACAAAACAAAATGTATTTTTAGGACTGTCAAATATTAAAAGCTATAAAACTGCTTTAGAATTATAAATAATTTAAATGTGCTGAAATTAGAAATGTCTACGCTAACAATACTAAAGTGGGCAGAAAATGTAGTACTAGTAAACATATTCCAGATCACATTTTAATATTTTGTTTATTGGCTTACACTGAGAATATTAAAGCCAATTAGAAACATCACACTTAATATTTTGTCAGACTTTATTCATGAATTTCAATAAGGTTACATTAGTTAATGCATTAACCAACATCAATGAGCAGTTACAATATGTATTAATCTTTGTTAAGGTTAGTTAATAAACAAATTATAATTCAACGTTTAGTTTTAATAATTTATTGGTTAATGCTGAATACCTAAGATTAATAAATGCTTTCGAAGTGTTTGTTCATTGTTAGTTCATGTTAAACCTAATGAAAATTTAACATAATTGCAAAGTATTACCAAAATATCAAGTTCTTAGTCGTATTCTAATTCACACTGTAAACAGAATATTGTTGGTTTAACTTAAATTAAGTAACCTGGTTGCCTTAAAAATGTAAGTTGATTGAACTGGAAAAAGTGAGTTAATACAATGAAGGAGATTGATTTAATCACCAGAAACCCGATATAATAAGTTATCTCAACTAAATAAATTATTTTTGTTGATTTGACAAAAGAAAAAATGTTGTGATAACAAATCTTGAATTTTTTGTTTTGGCAAATGTCTAAATAAAGCAGTTCATTCAGTAATCGTGTATATTCACAATCGCAGTGTGAAAAACAGGAAACAGGGAAAAGCAATTTTCTAGCTGAGAGAAAGTTTCTCTTAAGAAGAACCGAAGTATGGCATGAACACAACTGACACACTTTTGTCACTTCGAGCAATGATGATTGAAGCAGGCGGCAGGAAGGAAGCTGGTAATATCACCACACCTTCAGGGCATTATATTTCTGACTGTCAGTTGAAATTCCTCTCTTCAGATCACAAGCCTTACAATGTGCTCTACGCTATGATATTTGTAAGTTACAAATATCATAGCGTAGAGCACATTCAGAGGTAGAGACGGAAGAAGCAACTGAATTCAGATGAGCTGGATCGCATGGGAAGAACGATGGAGTCTGTACAAAGAGCCTAATGCGGAGCCGAATAAGGGCGGCATTGATTTATAAGGCATTACCATCCATTAGTCTGTGATGATGCCCTCTGAAAGCTTCTTGCGGTATTCAGATTACTAAGTGTCTGTAAACTGATGTAGGCTATAATGGAGACCTACATTGTCTTAGTCAAATCTGTAATGAAATATGTTTTTAATCCTAGAGCTGATCTATGGCCAGACATCATAAGAGTGATGTTGAATTACTTTGTCTTGATATATGAGGTTCCCTTTCGAGGGAACTTACACTGCGTCGAGAATCGACACATTGGGGACGCTCCTAAGCGTGCGCCTCTGAAGTATTCCAATCCTGATTGGTGTTGCGTCATGACGTAACATGTGACGGCATACCCGGAAGTATAAGAGGTGACGCTGACACAACACGTACCAGCTTTCGCTCTTCAGCAAGCGCTCTCTGTGAAACTGTCTGTCTTATTTGGTGTTGTTTCGTCTGTAACAAAGCTCTACATATGGCGAGTGAAGCATTACACTTGTGTGGTGTACCCCTGCCCTGTATATCTCACGGGCGTGGACACACACGCATCATTTGTGTGTGTATAGTTATTGGAGCGCAGCACACACTGAAACAATTTTTAATAGAGTGCTGCACTCGACTATAGTATTTTCTGAAAATGGCCAGGCTCGCGATCCCCGCGATTCGACTCTCGCGTCCGTTGATGCTCATGTTTCTGCTTATGTAGAGCTTGTGGAGTTTGTGATGCATACTGTGTAGTCCAGTCTTAAAATAAATATATATATTATATATTATTTGTATATATTAGCTGGCCACAAAATAAGCAGAATGATCCTTGTCAAAGCAAAAAGTGCTATACAAGAGATTCCTGTAGCACTATTCACCAGTGTTGGAAGCTATTCTGAAACTGTAGTTTGACAAGCTACTCGTAAGTTAAAGTAGTTTAACTACAGTCAAGCTACCCGTTTAGAAAAGTAGTTAGCTACACTAACTTACAAGTTACAATCAAAAACTAGCTAGCTACATTGAAACTATTTGCTTCTTGCTTCAACATATATTATAAATAACTGAATAAGTGTCTGAGGAATGTTTTAAGTAACAATATTTAGTGTTTAAAACAAGGCAATGCAATTACGATTTCAAAGAGTATTGTTTTATTACACACAACACTAAATATTTCTGATTGTTTGTCAAAAGTGCAACAAATAGCCTACAACATTGCAAGAACGAAACATACATCCAACGTAAATTGCATGTAGAACATAATTGTCTCAAAATACTGATTGAACTTGGACAAATAAGGCCATGGGTAATTAACGTTAGTTGTTTCTCCATCCTCCAAATCTGCCGTCACCTTTTACTATATGATCATAATGTGGGTGCGTCAACCCACTTCTGTACTGTCAGTGAATGAAAAATGAGTTTGTAATCTAACAAGAAGAAAAAGATCCGGTTGGTCAGGCTGGTATGTTCCTGTACTCTAAGACGATTTTGCAGGCTTACCATAGCATTAAACGTACCGTAGCAGTTATGATGGCTTTGGAGAGACATCAGTGGCTAAATTTGTCTGGTATAAAAAGGGAAAGACAAATATTTTCTAATATTTTCTCACATTATATATATATATATATATATATATATATATATATATATATATATGTGTGTGTGTGTGTATGTATATATATCCGCCGTTTTGAACGCACACTGTGTGGCGTTCACCCAAGAGCTTGCAACCGGGCACCAACTATCGTCACACAATTTTTCTTGAATTTTTCCTGCTGGTCATCTGCTTCAAATACCTGAGGCCGATCTCAAGGGGCTGGTTCCCTTAGTAGATTTTGTAGAATGGCAACACCTTCCAATATATCTATATGAATATTTTTCAATATGGGTACAGAATGCAGTTCGGTTACCGACCTCCCAAGTTTGTTGGGGTCGTACCGACTGCAGTGGTTCCAGAACAGGCTCAGGTTATGGAACAAGAGGTAGGGCATAGGCGTCATTTACGGGGGGGTCATGTCCCCACCACTTTTTGCCAGGGTCGATTTTGTCCCCACCACTTTTGAAACATTGTGTGGCACAGATGTACCAATACAAATAAAACATTTCCAGTTTACAGAATTTGTTTCACTTGTTTGTTAAATAACAGGCGATCTAGCACTAGAATGGGCTGTCTTCTCTCGGAAACGCGCTTCAATCCTTTGCGGAGATTCGTTCCGATTCAAATTCCATCACAAATCAAAATGCACACAAACGTGTTCCTGTTTCTCATGGGTTCTAATCTGCTCTCGGTTCCGACACGCTAGGCAAAAATTCTACCTCTGGACCATCACTGTACACGTGCAATAAAGGGCGTATATACTTTTTATTCTTTATAAAGTACCCCTACAGGAGATCTATGAGGCAGCTGACTGGGCTACCCCACACACTTTTATTAGGTTCTACAGTCTTCAGCTTCCTAGTACGCCTGGTGCACACGAGAACGATGCAGTGTCTCGTTCCCTTCTCAGGGAACAAGGGTTCTAGTCATAACCCGAGAAGATCTTCTAAGTGAAATGATGATTGTTTGGCAGAACCAGTTGTGGTAGCATCTTTGCTTCTGTTGTTTGTGTGAATAGCAGATGATGTAATATGGATAATGTTTCAAAAGTGGAGAGAAATGCATGCAAAGATCAATTTGAAATGCAATGCATAGACCATGAATCTGGTATGATTCTGCAGATTGAAATAGTCGTCATAGTTTTTGCTACAACCCTTTTCTTCTGCATGATTCAAGTGTTCCCCGGCCAAGCTACAAGGGGATAACGTAATTCCCAGGATTCCATTTTAGCATCTGCTTATGCTGGGGCCTCCTGTGTTTTCTGTCTGTTTTTGATTAACAATGATTTGTAAAGCTTTCGGTATTTGTAAAACCAGGACTCTTGAATACAGTGAGGGGAGGAAACAAGGGAAGGGGGGCCCAACTGGTACCTGGAGAAGGTCAAGAACATTCCAGAGGCACTGTGTTCCCCTCCTAAAATCTCCAATGGGCATTCCTTTCTTCCAGATCATTACGTAGTGCAGAAAAGAAAGCCCTGCATAAGCTTCAGCTTCAGTTACAGCTTAGTCACAAAAATGCTAAATATTTTGCATTTAAACATATAGGGCTACATCATAAAAAATATAATAATAATATTTACTATTACTATTCTTCTGAAATCCAGCAGAAGGCTTGTTCCTTTAACTTGTGTTAAAAGTACCATTAATGGGTTTTTGAATTAGTTCTTGTATCACAGCCCAGGTGAGTAATCATCCTTTTGTTTTCATTAACTGTAATAATTCTATCTTCAAGACCATATTTTGGTAAAGTAAACTTCATGAAACATAATGTGTTAATTGTACACTTCCTTATAAACATCTATTTTGAAATGTACCGTTAGAATTACAGCACTAGAAACGGGCCTTGTCTTGTCCCACCAATAATGCACTTCTTGGTATAGATTAGAGTCGAATTAAATATGTTACCTGGTAGGAGAGAAACCTGGTAGTGAAAGACAGTAAGCTGGGGGGGAGAGAGAGTTGGAAACACAAGAAGAGTGTGACACAAGAGGACTGCACCAGAAATAGGACAGAGAAGGGATGCTGGTAAAAGGCATATCAATGGTTGAAATGGGATGAGGGTGCAGCAGTTGAATCAGAAGTTGTTTTGTCTGGTGTAAACTTGAATTATGTGCGTACAGCAGTAAAGATATAATCTCTGTTTCCACATACACTCACCTAAAGGATTATTAGGAACACCATACTGAATACTGTGTTTGAACCCCTTTCGCCTTCAGAACTGACTTTAATTATACTGTGGCATTGATTCAACAAGGTGCTGAAAGCATTCTTTAGAAATGTCTGGCCCATATTGATAGGATAGCATCTTGCAGTTGATGGAGATTTGTGGGATGCACATCCAGGGCACGAAGCTCTCGTTCCACCACATCTCAAAGATGCTCTATTGGGTTGAGATCTGGTGACTGTGGGAGCCATTTTAGTACAGTGAACTCATTGTCATGTTCAAGAAACCAATTTGAAATGATTCAAGCTTTGTGACATGGTGCATTATCCTGGCTGGAAGTAGCCATCAGAGGATGGGTACATGGTGGCCATAAAGGGATGGACATGGTCAGAAACAATGCTCAAGTAGGCCGTGGCGTTTAAACGATGCCCAATTGGCACTAAGAGGTCTAAAGTGTGCCAAGAAAACATCCCCACACCATTACACCACCACCACCAGCCTGCACAGTGGTAACAACGCATGATGGATCCATGTTCTCATTCTGTTTACGCCAAATTCTGACTACCATCTGAATGTCTCAACATAAATCGAGATTCATCAGACCAGGCAAAATTTTTCCAGTCTTCAACAGTCAAATTTTGGTGAGCTCTTGCAATTGTAACCTCTTTTTCCTATTTGTAGTGGAGATGAGTGGTACCCGGTTGGGTCTTCTGCTGTTGAAGCCCATCCGCCTCAAGGTTATGCGTGTTCGCTTCACAAATGCTTTGCTGCATACCTCGGTTGTAACGAGTGGTTATTTCAGTCAAAGTTTCTCTTCTATCAGCTTGAATCAGTCGTCCCATTCTCCTCTGACCTCTAGCATCAACAAGGCATTTTCACCCACAGGACTGCCACATACTAGATGTTTTTCCCCTTTTCAAACCATTCTTTGTAAACCCTAGAAACGGTTGTGCATGAAAATCCCAGTAACAGAGCAGATTGTGAAACAGCGGCCCGTCTGGCACCAACAACCATGCCACGCTCAATTTCTTGAACCCTGATTTAGAAATTAGCTGATGATCAATAAAATGCAGCTCATATCTGTTGCTTTCGGTCACGTGCACTTCATTAAATCTGCATATAGCGCGGCGATTGAAGATCGGATTTATATCCGTTTTGCAAAAACACATTTATGTGACCAGGTGTAAATGGAATCGTTTTGATAAATCAGATAGCTATCTGATCTGAGAAAACGCATGAAGTGGCCAGGTGTAAACAGCCCCTAAGTGATGTGTTTTCGATATAGAACCGTGTTAGGCGGTGGAGTTTACTCAAAAAAAGTTTACTAAAAAAAATGTGATTGATTACAAATGTACACGTTTTTATTAATGTATTTAGTTTAGCAGCACATCCTACACAAATGGTCATTTCCACAATTAATGCAATAAATACTGTACATAAATAAATAACAGTAAAATTAAATAAAATTATAATAATATTATTATAATAAGTGAAAGGCGAATAGGCCTAAAGTAAAGTGTAATACTATTTTAAACAGCTAAATCTCCCTATACACAGAAGACAAATAAATACCAAAAATTAACTCAATACAAAAGTATCCTATTTCAAATATTTTATTTTGGCCAGTGACAGCATGGTGGAAATGTGCTACTTTGTAATTAAAATAACGGCACAATACCAACATCTAAATCTAAATTATCGTAAAAATAAGAGTAATTTCATTCCTGCAAAACTTTTTTTTTTACAAATGCAGACAATTTATTCTTAACAGCTTTCATAAGATTCACCCACCAAACGATTAGGAAAACATTTCTTGGATGGTTTCAGTGGGTTTTATTGGATAAAGGCAAAGGAAATAAAAGCAGGCATCTGTGCAAAAAGAAGTATGAACTGCCTAAGGTGAGATCTATAAAACAGACCTAGGAAAGAACAATAGACAACAGAAGATATTCTTAAATGTGTGAATCCTGATAGTTAAACTGCATCCGTTACAAATGTGTCAGTCCTTTAATGTGTGTTTGGGTGTGTATGCAAGCATGAGTGGCTGAAGCAAGCACATATCCCTCCTTTCTCACATTCCAAGTGGCTGGAGTGAGCTGTGACTGATCATCGCTGAAAGCGGTGTGGTCTGAAAAACAGAGGCGAGGAGGGAGGGTCTGGTCACACACGCTCTGCACACACACACACGGGATCACAAGCACAGCAGAGAGTGGGACATATCTGTCCCTGAAGCGGCAATTGGAGCGCTAAGCGGGAAGAGGAATATACAGGCATTGGGAGAAGGAGGGAGAGAGCAAGGAAACATATGGATCTCCAGGGGTTTTGGGGAGTCTAAAGCTGGTGGGGTCTGAGATCAGTGCCATGGGGAACTCCAATAGCAAGAAGAATACCAAGGCCAACCTTACCAGTAGTCACCACACTAGCAGAGTCAAGTCAATCTGGCACTTTAGACATGTGGATAAATACAAAACAGGTAGGAAAGCTGTATACTGCAATTGATAGTGTTTTGCCCAGCTGTGATACTAAGACTAAGTTGTCTGGTAGTGCTTTATTTATTTAGATTGTATTTGATGAGCATGCTTATTTAATGTGGAATGTATACATGTATATATGTGTTTATATACTGCAAATACTAAACTACAAATTTAAGATTGGTGGATCAAATTAAAAATGTAATAATCTGTCCCTGAAAAACTGATATTGATTACTAATGTTATATAATACTGTGATGGCACCATAAAGGTATCAGATGGTAATATAGCATGGTACTTTGATATAGTGTTTGATTGCTATATAAATGGCATTTAAAAGTATACTTCAAAATATTCCCTTTATCTTGCATGTTTAGCAAATACATGGAAGTTGCATCATCCATGAAAAAACAAAAAACAAACTTGTCAGTAGGCTTACCAATAGTTAAAAATACTAATATTATCAATGGCATTATTAAAAAATAAACTAATTAATTTCTAGTGTCTACACATTTCCAACAAAGTACCACTCTACTTTTTGGTAGCTTTCTGCAACGGCTACACTCTATTTTGAAGAGACGTTGTTAAAGTGTAATTACACAAATAAGTACTGAGAAATATTATTTAAATACATGTACGTCAGGGTTAGTGTTTGGTTTTGGATTAGGGTTAGTTACTTGTTATTATGCATTATTTACTGTTAATACATCATGTAACATGCAAAACATCATATGAAACATCATCAAAAAAACAGTTACCTCTGTTAGTGTGGGAATCCTAAGAAATGTTGTGCTTTTGTCAGAATGGGTGGGAAAGAATCCAGGTGTCTCTTCCTGTGTTCCTGTGTTTGTTGGTTCAATGGCTGGGAAGGTTTGGGAGTTTTACTGAAATGGAAAATGCTGTAGCCTAAACCGTAGTTCCATCACGGCTTGTTTTCCTCAAACTCCGGGCAACCACAGGCTCTATTATTAAGCGTTCAGACTTTCTGTTGTGTGCAACCTGTCATTTTCCAGTGCGTACTAATGTGCATCAGCTCGGTTCTGTGACTTTGAATGTTTACGGCAGACAGTTAGTCCTCTGCCATTTAAAATTACAGGGAAATGCCTCAGCGCTGACACACAGAACAGAAAATGAAGTCAAAAGTGCACATTAAAAAGAGCTGCTGTTTACAGATATGAACATATCTCCTGTCAAATACATCCCTTTCATCCTTGTCTCGGTTGTGCCTCAATATAAAAACGAGATTCCTGTCCTTAAGTGGAACATTTCACCAACCTTGCTTTGTAAGGCGCTTCACTTTTCATGTGATGCAAAGACTCCTACATGGAATGAGGAAATTAGCCTATTAGCAATAATGTCATTTGTGTGTGCGGGAAGCATGCCCAAATACTAAAATGCCGCCCTTTCTACGTCGTGTTATGAAAAAATATAACCTGTTTGCCATAACAATTTTTGCAAATAAAAAAACACTGAAGATAATCTTTGTAATACAAAAGCTTTTCTTTCTTAAAAGAAAACAGAAGATAATGCCCATAATGGTGATAAATTAAATTAATTTAATGAAAAACATGTACTGTAGACAAAAGTCTAGAAAGAATATGTTTAATATTGTCGAGGATTGTCCTGTATGATACCTGAATGAACACCAGTAAACTGAAGTGTTTGCCAGCAGGTTAATTAACTCACCCAAATGCACCATGTAAACATAAATTATGAGATTAATCGGATATATACACACCAAATGTATTACAACTGAAGCTGCACAAAATGACAAAAATGCACAAATAATTTTGACATATAAATTGCTAGAACTGTAAGTCCCATTGTAACAATGCCTTGAACATGGATAATAAGTAAAGCATAAAGAATTCACAACATTGTATTAGCACTGAAGTGACATGAAGGCCAAGTATGGCAATTTGTCCTATGCATTTAACAGCATTAGGAGCAGTGAGTAATGAACACACACACACCCAGAGAAGTGGGCAGCCATTCCCTGTGGCACCTGGGGAGCAATTCAGGGTTAGGTGTCTTGCTCAAGGGCAATTCAGTTGTTTCCTGCCGGTATTGAGCATCAAACCCGCAACCTTCAGGTAACCAGTCTGACTCTCTAACCATTAGGCCACAACTTCCCCTAATGTTACTTATAATGAATAAAACTGATGGACATTAATGAATGTGATGACAAAATGTTTTATATGACCTCATTTAAAGCACAAGTGAAAATGAATGCTTGCATTCAACGCCGTATAGACACTTTTCCTTGGATTTTCTTCATGCATAGCTTTACTCATTCATCGAGCCGTTTATTCAGAAGAGCTGAATCTGAATGCATTCCAGCATACCAGTCTCTGTCCTCATGCATGACTGGGCAGAATGCACAACAGAGGGGTTGGCGGTGTTCAACGATCTGTATCAGTTTAAATATTTAGAGAAAAATAAGTGTTCTTGTAGCTGAGCTCCACCTTGTGCACAACAAACCGTTCAGAGACACGTAAGAAGAATAGATGTAAAAGAAGACAAAGTCATTAGTGATAGAGATTGAGAGATGGATGTTGGATTATGGAGCGTCCTCCGCATTCCCATCAGTGCCTGAGCTGCAGGAATCAAGTCATGCGCTGGGGAAGCAGGTCTCATGGTGAGAAATCCAATATGTTAGATCTCTCTCCATGCCCATGGTCACGTGAATGATGATTAACACTGGACATAACTTTGACAGATCGGTTAACCCAGTGAACCAGGCTGAAGTTCAAATGGGAATGGGGGAGGGTCCAAAAGAGGAAGCAGGGCCTAGCTATAGACCTCTCTTATGATTACTACCCCTGTCAGTGCTGTTGTGCAGCATGGAACATTAGAGAAGAAATCACTTGTTCAAATGTCAAATTTGTATTTGGACAAATACTTGTATCCAGTTTGTTCAGTTGATATTCATATTACATCTATCAATGTATCATATTGAAGCCCAACAGGGAATGTTTTCAGAACTTTCTTTAAAGGTTCTTTAAATGAAATATTATCAAGCAGACAGTCTACTAATACTCTGATGACTAGTTGACATCCAGTCAACTCTTGAAGTGTTCGTTATGATAATGGATATGATGACAATGTTGATATGTTTGGTCTATTTCGCTACTGCTGTTGGTTATTGTTGCTGCTGTTGTAGAGCAAATATGGGACTTGGTTGAGCAACAAGCTCATTGGATACTTATTTAACAGGAATCAATCAACTGTGCCCTATAGAGAATGATGCGAATTATAAGTGGATTGAGTTAAAGGAGTAGTTCACTTTAAAAAAAAAAAAAACTTTTGCTGATAATTTACTCACCCAGGTCATCCGAGATGTCCATGTCTTTCTTTCTTCAGTCAAAAAGAGATTAAGGTTTTTGATGAAAACATTCCAGGATTTTCTCCATATAATGGACTTCAATGGAAACCAAATGGTTCAAGATCCAAATGTGAGTTTCAGTGCAGCTTCAAAGGGCTTTAAACAACACCAGACGATGAATAAGGGTCTTATCTAGGACTCTTCGAGTCATGACTTGAAAAAAGATTTGTTCATTTTGATGAAAGAGTTCGGAACAAGAGAGTCACGAAAACTCATCACAGAACAGAGTCAGGGCGAGCATTTGTGCTTATAAAACTTAAACTTTTTTATTTATTTTTAAATTACTGATTGTTTCGCTAGACCTTTATTCATCGTCTGGTGCCATTCAGCTTCACCCCAAGCCCCAGCTATTTTTTTTATTTACTTGCAATTTCTGAGTGAACATTTAGAAACCCCTACCCTAATCCCTTTTAGCACTTAATTTGCATAATGAGAAAATGAACATACTTAAATGTTATTTTAACGTTTCCTAATCTAACAATTCCAAAATCCTTAAATCATTAGTATTATTATTATTACTATTATTTTAGATGGACAATTTTTATGTTCCCATAACTTTTTACAACACCAAATTGTTAGCTGGGGAAAAAGATATGTGAACAATACAATGACTCAAAAATCTAATCACTGTGAATGAACACACCATAAGCCACTCGTAGGTTTAAATATACACTGAAATGACACACATCACCTTTAATTTCCATCACTTCTACAAACTGGTCATGCATATTGTAACACTGAAGGAAAAAAGGAGAAGAGGGTGAGAAACTTTGTTTTTGAGACTTTGTGTCCTTGTTCACTATGTTTCACTGTCCCTATCACATCAGAAAACTTTTGGCAAAACAAAAAATTATGGCCTTAAGTAACCTCTACAGAGGGAAGAAAGCATCCCAGTCCCTAACTGAATTACAGTTGAAGAAGAAAAGAGAAGGGGTGTGCTTTTGTTTTGAGTGAAATCCTCTCTGCAGTGATGTCATCCTGTTGTTTGGTAGAAACTCTGTGTGTGTGGTCCAAACTAAACATTCATCAGGACCCAGTGTGGGATTTTCCACACACAACCTCATTTTTAATCTCATTTTAGGAGTCAAAACAAGTTTGAAAAGAGTTCGCGTCATACTCCTTTAATAGCTTGCGATGCTTACACAATATGCAGGACAAGTCATAAGATGTGTGACTATCTTTTTTTGTGGCCGCAAACTAATTTGCAAGCATGCTGCCTTGGATTTATGGCAGAAAATGGGCACTAACAGCTTAAATTGAAGCTTAAAATGCATAAACACACAAACATATCTATAACTTGCACTGTAAAACTACTGTAAACTATATCAAAGGTAAAGTCAATTACAGTATATAACGGCTATCATTTCTATTGTTTCAATGTGAATGCCTGCATGGGATTCAGAGATATAAGTGTACGCATAAACACAAATAAACATACTGAAATACTCCCTGTCATCAGCAGTGATCCCAGAGTGCCAAATGCACTGTAGGATGGCATCAAAGCATGGTGGGTAATGGGGCATAACATTGATTATCTTTCTGAGTGAGTTATTAAGATCCGCATATCAGCTCACAATAAGACTGATTTTCAATTGAAAAAGGCTCTAAGGCCAAAAAAATATATATATACAAATCAAATCAAGTGTTGCTTGATTTTCCACATATATGCAGAATCTTTCAGTTCCATTTGAACTGGATTAGACACTAAATAATGAAGATTGCTAAAGTATTCAAACTTAAAGCCGCCCATTCATTCATATTTCTTAAATTACTTCTACCCTAATAAGTCACATCGAATAATCATAGACTAAAACAAAAATCATTATTAACCATTATAGTTCTTATATTTTTGACAAGAATGAAATCTTGTGAATATTTGACAGACAACCATAGCTGGTTTCGTCTATGTGTGCCAAATCCTCGTACTTAAGTCGTAATTTGCATTAAAATTATGTTTGACGCAATACCATTCACCTGCTGTGTATTTCATTACTTCATTTCTCATTTTATTTATTTTAATTTTTAAAATTAATACTTTTATTCAGCAAGGATGAATTCAACTTATCAGGTGTGATAGTAAATAATTTTTATATTTCATATAAATGCTGTCCTTTTGAACTTGCTATCTAAAACCTTTTTTAAAAAGTATAATATAAAACATTAACTAAAACAACATGATAGAACATCAGAAGCCTTGCTTCTTCAAGCAGGATTATTAGTTCCAACTGCGTTTACTGTTGTTTGCATAGCAAATGGATAACCACTTCCTGCACTCATGTTAATTAACAATGTTAGAGTTGAATTTAGCTGATGTCCATGTGATGACTAGTTGCTCATCCTCATGTTTCAAACCTTTTCCCTGAGGAACACAAAAGTTGATATTTCGAAGAATTATTATGCTGCTAAAATCCATTCAGGGAAATGATTGTGACCAATTGTGATGAACCAGCTTTAGATAAAGCAGCTTGTAACTTTGCTAATCATTTTCTTTTGTGTTAATGAACAAAGAAAGTCATCCAGGCTTGGTAACCAACGTGCCAGTAAGAAAATGATAACAGGATTTTTATTTTGGGGAGCAAAAACTAATTTGAGTGTCCTTGTATAACACCAGGTAGGGTCTGTTTTCAGAAAACGTCTGCGTCTGTTCTCTATCAGAATCACACCATGTCCATTAGCATAGACAGAACTGCTCTTTGTCATTAGTAGCTTGTTAAAGTAACAAACACTCACACACACACAATAAGGTGACTGTGTTTGATATATGTAACTTCTTTTAAATCAAGTTTTGCTCAATTAAAAAAAAAATTAAGAGTTCATGTAAAGTTGAGTCACCAGACTCAAGATATGGTAATTTCAGGGCACATACTTCATACGACAGCTAAACGTCACTAAAATGCTGATGTTCTTGTTGTCTCAGTCAGTCGTTCACGTCAGCGGTAATCCAGGTGGCGTCTTGCCTGCCATCCTGTCAAACAAATTAGACTGCTCAAGACACAACTCACAAAATCAAGTTGGTTAGCAGCATAGGAATCAGTTCACCCAAAAATAGGTGAAACGACTGCAAACAATAATTCTTTCTACGGCCATTCAATCCTTTTTCCCTTTTCATTTCCGTTAAAGGAGTAGTTCACTTTAAAAAAAAAACTTTTGCTGATAATTACTCGCCCCCATGTCAACCAAGATGTCAACTCTTACTCACCCCATGTCTCACGTTTTTGACTCTCCTGTTCAAACCATAGACTGTACAAAAATGGACAAAGCGTCTACTGACGTCACCCATAGACTCTCTTAAGAACGGGTTTGAGACTGCTTATGGGGGGTATGGGCGGCGCCATACTGGAAAATCTTGGGAAATACAAAATACAAAAGTTTCAGAAGGGATACAGAGGTGGTATGATGTGTTGTGTCAGATCATGGCCGAGACGTCAAATTCACTCGGCGCATTCCGTTATCAGCTGTCAATCAAAGTTAACCGCCCTTATTTGTCATACATTTTTATTTCTAAATACGATCTATCTAAACTAACGAAGTTAGAAAAAAATTCACCCCTCACAGTTGTCAGGCACACGGAACATATTGAAGATTACAATAAAAGTCCATGGGACCAAACTGTAAACATATACATTTATGCTGTGAATACGGAGATTTTAACATGACGTCTATGGATATTTGCTCCCTTTTGGGACCGCCCTCTAGCGGATTTGAGATGTATTGCAGTTTTCGCACTTCCGGGTAGGCTTCAGCTTTCAGATTGGAATGTTGCCGCTTGGTTCAAACTCGTTCATCAATTCGTTCGTTGAATGAACCAAATGACACGAAAAAGATTTGTTCATTTTGATAAAGGAGTTCGAACAGGAGAGTCACGAACGCACATCACAAAACAGAGCAAGGCGAGCATTTGAGCTTATGAAACTTAAACTTTGTTATTATTTTTTTAAATGAGTGATAGTTTTGCTTGATAAGACCCTTATTCATCGTCTGGAATGGTTTAAAGCCCTTTCAACAGTTTGCAGTTTGCACTGAAACTGTCTTTTGGACCTTGAACCAGTTTGGTACCCAGTAAAGTCCATTATATGGAGAAAAATCCTGTAATGTTTTCATCAAAAACCTTAATTTCTTTTCAACTAAAGAAAGAATGACATGGACATCTTGGACGACATGGGGTTGAGTAAACTATCAGCAAAAGTTTTTTTTTAAAAGTGTAAAAATACTGTTGGTTTAACTTTAAAAAAATTAAGTAACCTGGTTGCCTTAGTTCATTGAAATGGAAAAACTGAGTCAATACAATGAAGGAGATTGATTTAGTCATCAGAAACTGAAAATATTATGTTATTTGAACTATATAAATTAAGTTGATTTGACAAAAGAAAAATGATGTGATGACAAATCATGAAAATATTTTTTTTACAGTTGTTTGCAGTCATTTCAACATCTTAAAACCAGATATAGTGTCTTTGTGTGGCCATTTTCAACAGGGTTTGTCCTGTTTTAGGAAAAATTATGATATCTGACAAATGGAATGCTGATAACATTTTCAGAGTGTATTTAGTGAGTGATGTGGCAATCATCACTCACTAAATACATAATACAATATTTCCATAATATGTACTCTTTTTAAAAGTGTTTTACTTTTTCACCAGGGTACTCTTGACTTGGTTTACTTAAACAAGCTCACATTCTTCAGTTTGAAATATACTTTCGGCAAGATGTGACAAGTCTGCCTATTTTTGTCAGTGGGGTCAAAGGTTAAATGATGGTTGTGAAACCTGGGGTAAAACCCTGTGCAGCTGCAGTAAAACACAACTGAATGTATCATAAAAACCCTACAGGCTTAGTAACAGTAAACTACATAATTGTGTCTTAGGAGTCAAATAACCTAAAAGAACCAGACATTTACACAGATTTGGAAGAAACACTGCTTTGAAACAGTCGTAAATAGAGACATTTGTCAGGTTTACTTTGTTTTGAACTCAGTTTGATTCATGTAATTATTTAATGGAAAGAATAAAGCATGTTTCATCCACAGTATCACGCACAGGTCGTACATCCAAGGCTTTCAAATAACATGAGCATGCATGGATAGCATGAGAATACAATTGCAAATATTTTACCATTGAGCACAGCAACTGCTTTCACATGACTGGCTTTAATAATGAGTTGTTGTCAAAAATAGCAATGCAACTTATTCATTTCAGGGCATAATTAAAGCATAAAGACATACACGTGCATTGAAAATCCGAGGGAACTTAGTCTATGTTAGAAAGTTTATGTGAATGTGAGTAACTCAAGAGCTTAAGCTTTGAGGCTTGGACGGGACTCATTGCTGTCCACAACAAGCTTCTGTGGTGTTAAAGGGTAAAAATACCACTGAACTCAAATCCCTTTCAGAATGTCTGTATCCGGCATGTGTTTGATTTAACCACAGTGGAAGGATATTCACTATAATATTTACATGTTTTTGGGTTACTTTCTATGTCTTTTTCTTTGCCTTTCTTGGAAGTTTTGACCACAAAACCTTAGATTAAATTCCACAGCATTCCCAACTCCTAGACTTTGAAATTTCTTCATAAAAATCATGTTATGAGAATGTTTTCCGAACATTTGATTTTATAAAAATACATTATGTGAATGGTCCAGATTCAGCCGCACAATGATCTGTGCAGTATGATCTTGTGCTGTATTTGTTCGTGACAATGTAATTGACATTGTTTTGGTCAAAACAAATTGTTGCCCGGAGATGTTGTCACTAATGAATGATCAGATGTGATAAAGAGAGAGAAAGACTCTGCTCAGGGTCACGCTCTGCAAACAGATTATGAAAACAAATAGACAAATAGTCTTCCAGTACAACTATGGAAAAACTAGACTTAAAAAACTGGTCAGATGATGTGGTGAGATGATGAGAGAAAGGACTGTGTTTATGGGGAGATTGCAGATGAGATAATTAAGATAGACTACAAATATATCACATTAGCATCTAACTAAAGGCCACAAAACTGTAACAGTAACTGTTTTTTTTATCTATAAACACACAACACATGATATAATTTATACTGTATATATTATTTAATTAATTTTATATCACATCCTCTTAACCCTTTGAAGTCCGCACCAAGAAAAAAGTGATGGGACATTTTTTTTTTGTTTTCAATTCTTATCTTCTTATGTCGCTAGTAAACATACGCATAATTTTTTAAATATCGGCCTCTACCAAAGGGTTGAGATGTCACTTAATGGTAATAAATGGTACCGGAATTCCAGCCCGATCTCATGAAAGTTAGTATGTATGGCATGAATGTCATTTCTCGTGGCATTTATACGCCAAAACCAGTTTGTGCGTGTATATGGCACGCGATTTCTCGTACATATGATACGCACTTTTTGGCGCATATAATATGCACGATTCCACCCCCCTCCCTAAACCTAACCCAGGGTTTTTTAGTGCGTACCATATACACGCAAAAACCGTTTTTGGCGTATAAATGCCACGAGAAATGACACTCGTGGTATAGATACGCATCTTCATGAGACTGTGTTGGGAATTCATACACATACTTTGCCATACTTTTTCATTGCCCATCGTAATTTATGATCAAAACCTTTTCTAGTCTTGACAAAACACATTGTCAGAAAGGCCTGAGTCTCAATATTTTGTAATAGAAATTTATTAATTTGTAACAGCAGAATGCATACAATTATATTCAATGGAATTTATGTCATTTTTGGTATTACGCCTAAACAAAATCTCATGAGAACTTCAATTTTTGTGATATCAACTTCAAATTTGGAACACAACTTGGTTAGATATATGGCTTTGATTTTATAGTAATTTTATGGGAAAAATATTTTGTAAAATATATATTTTATATAAAAGAAAAAAATAGTACTGTATATTTGATTTAATGTAAATTTAAAACTTACATAACTTTTTCATACTTTTATTTTTTGAAGTGCTTTTACTTCAGCAATAATCTGCTGAGTGTTTTCTTTAAAACAAGACTAAACTTAGGTCTTTATTCCAAAGCATACTTGAATTAAAACCAAGTTTTAATAGTGCATTGCAATGTCAATTCTCAAAAAGGGGGGTGACAATTAAGTGTTATGTGCCAAATTAACCGTTTGGTTGAGCATGTTTTTGAAAAACTATTACAAATTTACTTTTTTTTCATAGTACCAAGTAACATCATTTTGTAAAGTTTTACAGTGTAATGTGTAAAAAAAATATCCTTAGCTTGCAAAATTTCACCAAAAACAGTTTACATGGCTTGGGTGATTTATTTGTTTCTAAAATCCATGTTAGAAGAAGTGTTGTGACAAGTGTTGTTGATTGACACTGTGAAATCTAGTGGATTATTTTCTGACATAATATACCTCAATCAGATGATAGAGATGGGTCAGTCAGTTTGAGTTAAGTTAGGTACTCCTCTCAACAAAATATAGTGACTCAAAATGTGAACATAATGTCAATTAAAAGGTTAAAGGCATTGTGAACAGTAGCAATTTTGAGATCCTGGATATAAATAACAGAGGCATGAACACAAACACTGCTATTGATTAAAAAAAACAAACAATAGATACTATTGTTTGCACACAGGGTTTGAACAGGGTCTTACATCACACACACACACAACCACAGAGAAACACTGTTTCATGTGGTTCTGTTAACAAGTAAAATAACTAAATCCATAAATGTGCATGAGGCAACATTTCTTCAAAATATTATGTTGCCTCTTGCAGGTTTCAAAGTTAAATGCCCAGTTAGTGGCACTAAAAGTTTGGATTTATCCAAAGCAGAACGTGAATCTGGCAACATTTTATTAGGTTGGCTGCATTTACGTATAATGGCAGTCTGGAAATGAAATGAAAGAGTGGCACTAAAAGTTTAACGTACTATCGCATTAGAAAATAACGTTCCAGCCGACCTTAAACCTAACTGATAGCGTTAGCAAAGCAAACATTGCTGAAGCTCTTGTCTCATGACTTTGTGTTTTACGGGATTTGTACTTGTTAGCTCCATGCGACCTCTGTTATGATGACAGTAGATGCAACATATTGAATCAGTATATGCTTTTCTGTAACACATTTATAGCACAATTGACATTCAACACACAATATTAGTCACTGAGGCTCTGTTTCTTTTGCACACATCTATTCTACATCTTGAAAATTTGATGGACGATGTTTAGGATAAGAGAGATATCACAGGATTTTGGAATACAATGGTCCAAAAAAAGCAAACACAAAGTGTCCAAGTACTTTTTATATTCTTTATATAAAAAAAATGTCATAAGTCTTGCTTGAAAACTGTTCTTGCGCTGCATTTCTTGAAAACAAAAGCTACTTGATTTGCTATTGTGTATATAATGCAGTGACATACTCATTCGTTTAGGTGTGCATAAAGTGTCCAATAAAATGTTTGTGGCCATTGTAAATTTAGTTAAAGAATATACATCTTGAGAATATCATCTCATTTTCTTCCATCTGTATGGAAGGCTGTGTCTTAAAACAATGAGAGCTATCTTAAAACATCATGACATCTTGCAGAACAAACCCTGCATGCTTCTCAAACCCTCACGCTGTTGTTATTAGTATTGATGAAGCTTTCAAACAGGGAGGATAGTATCACTTCGCACAGTGTTTCAGAAGATTTATAGATGCTTCAAGGGATTGTAAACACTGACAGATACAGAACTCCATCAAAGCCAAGAAAATAAACATGTCTATTGCTTCCTGGCATTAATGACTTGAGGTTGTGCACTGCAGGGCGCTCTAAAATTAACCAGATGATCAGGAGGGGAGGGGAGCAGAGATGAGGGAAAATGCCTCATCATCTTCCGAGACTTGAGAAAACGCCCTAACACATCAGGATCGTCTCCTCCAGTCGTTTGGTCAGATTCCTTGAAAACACAGGGGCAGTTTTATGAAAAGAAACCATTGTCAGAACGGGACATTCAGGTCTGATATCTAGGGCAGGATTCTGTTAGTCATGCTTAAACGACCAACTACACCAGGGGTTGCTTAGAATTCAATAAAAATAAATCAACAAATAAGGTTGTTGGCAAATGTCAAGCAGATACAAATCAAACCAATTCTGTGGGTGTATAATAGTGACAAATAATGCTGATATTTAGGCATTGTACACATTTTATGGAAGATTACACATCTAAAATGCATTTGGTTGAATGATTCGTTGAAGATATGCCTATGATCAAAACAATGCAAAAGCTGTCAAAGGAAAAATCTTAAAAATAAGATTTTTCCACTACAAATTAATTGCATCCATTCAAACCCGATTGCTAATAGCCAAGTCAGTGTTCAGTTCAGAGATGCAATAAGTGTAATTTTGTTTTCTTGGGACTCAAAAGCTTTAGTGTGAAGAAACTCAAGGGTCTGGTGGTGGTTTAAAGGCTTGCTCTTCCACCATCATCTCACACCATGTGCCAGATGGTATCCCCTGATAAATATTAATGGGATTTTGTGTGTTGGACAACAGGCAGTTGATGGACTGGGTGCAATTTAAATGACAGACTGAAAATTCTAAAAGATTAGAATTTGAGGTACCAATTCATGCATTCAAGGGTTTGTTCAATTGTAATTATGACCAATATTAATGTTTACCTTAGCAAGCAAAAAGGTTCAGCGAATTGAAGGGAAAAGTGGTGAAAGTTTTCCAGCAGAAATAGTGACCTTATCTTTCAGTTTAAAGTCGTCCATTATTCTCAGCCAACGCACTTGACTCCACTTGAAGTACTCTGTTCTAGTGCCAAAGCTAGAGCAGCGAGTGAGGAAATGGGATGCACAAAAATTGTTTAATGGTAAATCGCTGCTGCACCCCTAAAGAGTTATGAAACACAAATAGTAGCTCATGTTACTCTAAACCTGAAATAATCTGAACTATGACACCTGCTAATGCCTATGTAATATACTCTAAATCTACATTGCAGTCTTTTCTCTGCTACTTACATACAAATGTAAGATGTACAACAAGGTCACTAGAAAAACAACCCCCAAAATTGAAAATGTTATCAAATAAAAAACAATATGATTTTTGATGGTTTGAAAATGTTCAACTCTGTTCTTTTTCATAAAATGAAAGCCTACATGTTTAAAATAATATCAAGATGACTATCGTATGGTTTCAGGAGTCCTGGAAAATAATGCTTGAGTCATGCACTTTATGATACTTTCTATAAATAAGAGTCAAAATAACATTGGATGGGAAAGAGTAGCTTTTTGATTTTTTTTATTATTATTAAACTATTCCTTTAAAAAGTTTAAATAAACACTATTATTCCCAGCAAAATACTTTTTAGTTTGATTCTACACACAATCTATTTACCTTTTTACTAAACTGTGTGTCAAATTGCAAAGCAGATGCCCTGATCTTAGTGTGGCATGTTTCCAAGATGGTTTTAGGGGTTGCAGATTAGCCAAGCTCCCCCTTAGAGGCAAATCCCAAGTTCAGTTGGTTTATGGTACAATGGAGGAAAACAGCCAACACGTTGGGGGACACCACACAGTAAGATGTTGACAAAAGCCGGGGCGAAGGGGGAGGACAGATGAAGAGGGGTGGGAAAGATCAGGGCAGCTGGAGGATTGGTGGCAAACAGTAGATCTCATTGTGTCCGACCTGATTATCCTTCACGGTAGACGGCTAGTTGACATCACTTGGTCCGTGTCTGCAGAAGTAGACAGTCATGATGCTGCTTGGTGAAAGAGTGCATCTCTAATCATTTAAGTAAGAGACAAGTTCAAACTGCAATGATCTCTACCTGGACCGTCAGACATGGTGGTGTTTATAAGTAAAAATGTTCGGTCACTGTTGTCAATCTTCAAGAAGAATGGTGAGTAGACATTTCACTTGATTCTCAGAGATACTTTTTGCTCTTCTATGCAAATCTAGATTATTTTACAGTATATAGACTCTAGAATTAACATTAACAAATGTATGCATGTACAATTGTGTTACATTAAGTTTAGACATACTGAAGTTGAAAATGGCAAAGAAAAATATTTGCGGTTGTGGATTCATACCTGTCCTGACAGTGTGGTTGTTGGAGGCAAGGTTCTCTCTCTGTATGTAACAGGTGGCTTCTAAACACTGAGGGAAAATGTGCAATTAAATGCTCATAAATTTACAGACTCAATAATACTAATATTCTCGTACAGATATAGATCATTATTACAGAGTAAAAAGAAAATAAGGTTATATGTTTATTATCTTGCCATCACTTCTACCGTTCATCCATGAGTAACGTGCGGGAGCTGCTATACTGCTTCATTCTTAATCTTTAGCACACTTTTTGCTTTTACCCATATACCTTCATACTAGGGGACATTCTTCATCTATTACTCTTAAAATTGTAATCATTTGTAAAACAATCCCCCCAATTTTTTGTTTTACTGAAATGGACTCATACAGCGCACTTGCCAGTGTGCGTTGCGACTCTGTTGTATCACGATGTCTGTAAGTCAGTGCCAGGACACCTGAAACCCCCATGGGGTGTTCTACACAAAAAGCTTAAAAGTTGATACCAAGTGAACAGTTGGAAATCTGCATAAATGGCTAAGAGGCTGAGAGATCTCTTTTAAGGGAAAGTCCCGGTCCTAAAACACTCCCATTAACTTCATTTCGCAATGCCTTTTGAAACATCAAAAAGGTTATCTCATGGCCAGTAGTTTAAGCCTAAGTACCTCAGGAGGTACGCAATGAAGTCTGAGGCTTCTCACTGTTCCTTTGAGAGTGCCCCGGTCCGACGATAGGCCACCCTCAAGTGTCCTGTTTCTCCCTATTGTAAAGTTAACAGTGAGTCTCGGTGCAAGTCGCACACTAACTAAAGTAATGCATGTTTTAGGAATACATTTACCAATAAGAGGTAACATTAGGTTACTGCATTTTCTAGTCTGAATGTCCTCATTGGGTCAAACCAGGGTTTATAGTATCTGCTACCTTAAACAACTGCTATGGTATGATTTCTTTGAATTAAAGTGCATTGCCCTTATTTGGAGGATTCATCACAGTTCCTCAGATTACAGCCAAGCTTGTTGGGTAATAAACAAGTACTTGACTGGAATATTTCAGAATAATTTGCTAGAAGATTTAAAAGAAAGACGGAAAAGTCAACTTCTTTCTTTGAACGCCATATGTTAAATAGAGTCAGCTAAGCAAATGGTAATCTGGTATTTTAAGGAATTAAAGATCAGAAGGGATTACCTGGTCACAGCTCGAGTGTGTAAGTCAATGCCATGTTGGAAATCTATCAACGTGTGCCGTTTACGCCTGTCAACAATCTGACTAGAATTAGCTGCCAGGATTAGCAGTTGTTGCTACTGGATTGAAAAATAATGGGTTAGATCATTTGACAACCAGATTTCCAGGCTTTCATTGAACCTCATTCACAAAAACGGGGGTGTGGAAATTTTTATTCAGTCATGTTTGTCATGTTAAAAAATAATCAATGGGAATATCTGTGGACGTTGACTTGAGCCTCTAGCAAAACGGCCTTGATCTTGATTTGATCTGAAAGAAAAATAAATAGAGAAACTATCCTTAAAGGTACAGTGTGTAAATTTTAGCAGCACCTAGCAGTGAGTTTGCGAATTGCAACCAACAGAAGTTACGGTGGCCATCAGGAAAAGATGTCTTAGGCCACAACTGCCCCAGATTTTGGAGAATCTTTTGGGAAAGACTGCAACCATTTTATGTGAATAACAATACCTTTCCCTCTATTTTAAACAGGTCAAAAACAGGATGAACAAAGAAAGCTGACTGTACACTACACAACCTCCCAGCACTACCAGGAGAATGTGTTCATAGAAGGGAGCAGGCCACAGTACCTGAAAGACCTGCATACAGAAGCCCAGGAGGGACTGAAGATACTACAACAGGAGGGTGAGCCTCATGCTCAAATCAATAACGCAAAACGGTACTGATCTATGACAATCTTGATCCACTGCTCACATTCTGGCCTTCTAACGCACAACTGTGTTTTCTGATGCACCTCACTCAGTCTTTCTTTCATGCAGAGCACAAAAATGGGGTGGACTTTCAGGATGATCAGACTGAGGTAAGCTTCTGAATTAAACAAAAAAAATAATTCTGTTGTCACGTCTATTAGATGTTAGACATTATTAGCTAAATTTAAATAAATAAATTAAATGTTTTTTCTGGTCTATCTCTTAGATCTTGACCTTCTACATCTGTATATCACAATGAAAACCATAAGACACAATCATAAAACTTTAATTTAAAAAAAATTACGTTTCAGGGGCCCAAATCCTAAACCTCCTATGATAGGAATCCTTAGTTGTAATTACGGGGGAATTACATAATTATACTTATTTTTTTGCAAAGAAGTTGTTGTACCCTATTTATTATCATTCTTTAATATGCAAACAAACATGCATAAATTGTATAATAAATGTACAAATACATTTTAATGGATTGCTTTCTAACAATGACCTCGATTTCTTGACAGCCAGAGGAAGACACAAGCTCGAAAGAAAGAGATGAATCACTTGAGACTGATAGCACTGCTGGGCACTCTGTCAATTCAGCGTCGACTATCTCAGCAGTCTCCTCGCACCCAGTGCTTACACGTGAAGGTATAGAATGCTGACTTTAAGAAGGTCTTAAAATAAGCCTTGCTTAGTGACACGCATTACCTTTTTTTCCTCTAATGTGTGGTTAAGCAATACAAAGACAAAACCATACATTTGTCAAAATTAAGTTATGATCTATCCTGTGAGACAGGTTCAGAGAAAACTGCTAATACTTTGAATACGACTTCATATTAAATCTAAAAACAACTGAAGAGAATGGCATGACTTTTTTTATCTGATCTATCACTCACTTTAGGTTCCACCTTTAAGCCCTTGAACCCAGTTAAAAGACTGGACAAGACCAAGAGGAGAAGTAGAAGAACAACTATCATGGGCATACCACAGCAAGTTCAAAGAGAATTGGGCATGTAAAACTATGTTATTGTCAGATTTCTTTTTTAAATCATGTTTTTGAGAATGACATTCCTTAAAGGGATACTCCACCCAAAAATGTTGTTGCAAACCTGTATGAGTTTCTTTCTTCTGCTGAACACAAAGGAAGATATTTTGAAGAACGATTGGAACCAAACAAGTGTTTGGCATCATTGACTTCCATTGTAGAAAAAAATACAATGGAAGTCAATGGTGCCAATGTTCCAATCATTCCTCAAATTATCTTCTTTTGTGTTCAGCAGAAGAAAGAAACTCATACAGGTTTGCAACAACTTAAGGGTGAGTAAATGATGACAGAAATGTCATTATTGGGTGGAGTATCCCTTTAAAACTGAAACTTTGACAAGTAAATGAGATTACACAGCTATGTAGCCAAAAATAGAAGAATTACATTAATTTGCTTTTTTCTACTTAAGATATGGCAAGAGGAACCATACAACAGCAGCTTCCAAACAGAGAACGTGATGAAGATGATTCATCTGGCACAGTTGTCATCCCGACAACTGATGGAGGGCTCCCTTTAGTAAATCACGAAGGGGCTCGTGTACACCTCCAGAACATTGAGGTTCTTCAGACATCAAGAGATGAGGAGTTCCTAATAAACCACATCCATTCTGTCTATCAAGATGAGTTAAACAGAAAGCTTGGTCTAGGAGCATGCCCTACACAGAGGCCTAAATCTCTTGCTGTGCCAAGGATGACCACTTCCTATTTCCTGCATGAGCCTCAAGGTCCCGTTATGTCTATTTCACCACAGGCAACGTATTTATCCAAGATTATTCCAAATGCAGTTCTGCCTGCTGCAATAGATATCATTGAAATTAATCATGATCACAGCCGGCGCAGTGCCAGTACAGTCAGCAAGAATAGTTTAGCATCAGCTAGCCCAGCTTCTTCACGGTCTGGAAGTGGGACAAATCAAGGTCCTCTTACCGCTAGTTCCAATAAGAGTCATTCGCAATCATCTGAGACTGTTGTTTCCAATTCCTCGACAATCTCTTCAAAAGGAAGGTGTCTACCAACCTTTGTTGCCGACAGCACCAAAGATGTTTCAGATTTAATCCCAAAGGAAATGAGTGTTACAAGCTCAAGAAGTTGTACAAATTCTGATAGTAAAGATACAAATCACAGACTGGACCACAGGGAGATGGATGATGCAGGGGACAATGTTAGAAACAGCAGTTCGTTCTCTCGTAGTCTCTCAGTAATGAAGACTAAACTACCACCAGCACCGCCTCAAGAGACCTATTCCCTGCATCATGAAAAACTCAACGGAGATCTAGGGAGCGTGTAGACATAAAAGATCTAGCACCAAATGATGAGCAAATCGGTAGAGATCTCAGCAATGCAAAAGAAGACCACCAGTCCACCAATAACGAGAAGAGTTCTGTTCATTTGTCTGTGCTCAGCTCATTAAGAGATTTCCAGACATCTGTTGAATCTAGCCCACTTAATCCTGATCAAGCTTTTACTGGAAGTGAAGTCAGATTAAGTAACTCATGCCCAAAGAAAACAGGAGAATCTGGTGAAAACAAATTTGATAGGACTTTATCTCCTTCAAGTGGATACTCAAGTCAAAGTGGGACGCCTACGCATTCCCCTAAAGAGGTTAGTCCTTCCTCACCTGGAAAGAGAAGAGTTAAGCCTTCAAAACCAGAGAGAGCGGGTGTACAGAGCTCACCGGTGGTTTCAGTCTCTTCGTCAATGACATCTCTGTCTTCAGTCACATCGGATATGGCGCATCAGGACATTCAAACCAACACCACTCCATCAGAGCCATTGAAGTGCTCCTCTCTAACTATTACATCAGTGAAAAACAAGGTAACACCTACACAACCAAATAATTCTCTTAGGGAACTGTTCAACATTCCCCCTCCACCCAAGGTAAAAGCCCCATCTCCCCACCCCCTGAAACCTGGATTCACAATAAACGGACACTTGAACTATTATGTGGCCCAGGGCCAACCCCCATAAGTTACATCAGCTTCAAAAACAACAAAAAGAGTCATTAAGTCAAAACGCAAATTCAATGCAAATTCTTGAACAAATGACCCTAAAGACACAGACGAGAGAAGAAAGGAAGATTGAAGAAGAAACGAAGAACAAAGAAGCTATAAAAGAAAAAAATGAGTCCATATCACCACGAGTGCACGAACAAACAACGGCAGAACCTCCTGTGAGGCATAATGGAAGCTCAACATTACATCATGAACTAGAAAGTCCAGAAATTCTTGCAGAGGTCAACCCAAATATTATGTTTACAAGGGGGAGAACTGTAGAGGACCAAAAGGAAAGAGGAAGTCAAACACTTCTAACAGCGAAGGTGCCAACTATCAAAGTTGATCAAAGTATGCTCTCACAAACCAACTGTCAAGTCAAAGCAAATGGCGAAATTGTGAGCACATCTTCCCCAAGTAATGGCAAAACCAATGAGGAGATCCAAAGAAACTGCCATGTAAAGGGCTTTTTGAATCATAAACCAATGCAAACACTTGGTATAGAAGTACCTAATGTCAGTGGCATTTCTCCACCTCCTTCTCCACCTCCAGAACACCACCCTCCTCCACCACCTACTAAACAGATATCAGCTTCCTCAGTGTCTATACCACCATCTAAAGAAGAAGGGAACAGAAGAAAGAAAAAGAGGAACAGGTGACTTTCCTGGAGTCTTCTTGGCCTCCGCCACCACCACCAATGGAAGAGTCTACTGACTTGATGTTTGAGGAACAAGATGAACTTGACTTCCCCCACCACCTCCTTCGTTCATGCACGGACCCCTCTCAGAGATATTGGTCAATTGCCATAAAGAATCATGTGAACAGCAATCCAATACAGAACTGGTGTCATCTAATGCCTCGGATGTGAACAGCAGTCCAGACCAAGACTCAGAAATACATACCATTCTCCCAGAAAGAACAGTACAAAATGGTATGGAGAGTAGACAACAAGATAAGCCTTGTAATAGATGTATCAGACTTCTCATTGGACCTAGTTGGCATGGAAAACACAACTGTAGCCTCTCCTAAAATGTCCTTTTCATTACCAGATAAACTTGCACAAGGGGAAGATCCATCGGAGCATGCATCATCTGAAAGCCAAGCAGATTTCAATGTGCCACTTGCACCTACGCTTCCAGTGGAAAACCAATCTATAGTCAACTTACGAAGGCATCCGAGCCTTGTAAACAAAGACAACCGCAGCAAAGAAGTGTTGTGTCGACACAAAAGCACACCTAATTCCAAAGGAAGATGCAAACATACCACTTGTCACACCTTCCTTGCTTCAAATGGTGCGACTACGATCTGTAAATGTTGGGGAAGATCAAATAAACAATGATAGCAAACCAATTACTGGGACCACAACAATTGAGGATCACAGTTTTACTAGTCAACCAACTACCACAAAAGCCTATTCGCAAATCCTTGGCTTTGAAGTCCAATTCACCTGTTAAGTCTTCTCCTGCTCCACCCACAGTCCCATCCATGTGTCTCCAAGAGGCTATACGAATGAAGACAGCTGCTATGTCGTCCAGTGGAGCACCTGCAATGCTCAATCTACGCTTATCCTCAACTAGCACGGCTAGTTCACCCATGCCATCCCCTAAAACACCAGATGGCTGTGACTTGCATAAGTCCCCTGCATCGACAGCCAGTTTTATATTCTCCAAAAGCACAAAAAAAGTTATCATTGAAACACCTTCTTCACCTGAGGTCCAAGCAAGCCTCAAACAGAGTCTCGCAGCCGAGATAATGCATATTTCTGACCAAGCCAAGATGATGATTACTAATGGAACAAAAAAGGCAATTAAGGTGCCGCCACCTGTTGCTAAGAAACCAGTGCATGGAACAAATCCTCCCAACAAGACGGGAGAACGCAACACCGGATAAGACAGAGATCTTGACAAATAAACAAATAACGAGAGTTGAAGTTAATGGGCAGAGTGATCCAGTGCATCCTGCTGGCCAGCGAGCACAATCATTCAGGAGCCAAGAGCAACCAAGTAAGGAAGCATTCACGGGTTATTTCAATTTGTGCATGAAATACAGATGGAACCATGTAAATGATCATTATAATTACATTTCTTTTTCAGGAAGTACAGAGACCGCATGTTGAAGAGTCATGGTGGATGAGTTGAGTTTGGATTGGACTGTTTAGTCAAAGTCTGGGACAGACAAGAGGACAAAGCAAGTGATAAAAGCCCAAGTGAGATTGTGATCAAGGATCCATGGATACTGCAACTGTCTTAAAAGCCTTAGCCTGATAATGGCCTTCAAATGTAATGCAAAAAGCTTTCTCCCCAATCCATTTTATTTTATTTTTTTAAATAGCTTTATTACAAACTTTCAAGTATTTTTCTAAACGAGTTTCTGTGCTCTGGGAAAACTCACTTTAAGTTTATTGTGGACTTAGTAAAGCTAATGACTGCAAGATTAAACTGACATCTAGTGGTCACTAGTGGTAGTAATCACTGCTTGGTGCAACAAAAAGTCAAATCCTGTTAAAAATGTGACATATGTAAATATGTCCAAGCACAGTTTGATTGCTAGCTTTCATGAAAGAAGTCGATTCTACTAACAATTTTTTGAAAGGTTTAGTTCTACTGCAATCAGCTTTCAGCAAATATGTAATGATACGTGTACAGAACCATCAGTTACCTTTATGAATTCTGATATATGCTGACCATGGCTGAAGCATATAACATACAAAACATTTATATGTTTACTTTTCATTAGATTAAAGCACTTTGTAGGTTAAATGCTGCATTTCTGTTGGAACCAGCAAATTAGTAAAAGTATTGACTGACTGTCCCTCTAAATTTAATGTAAAAATATACAGTATATACAAATACTTTAGTAACTATTTACTTCCAATGGAGTGAAAAGAATTACAACACTGTTTCCGTTTTAAAAATAAATATTAAAGATATTTATAGATTTACCCTGTTTTGACTGTTTTTAAATTCCTTGGACAATAATGTATACACCCCATACCACTATATATTTTGCTTGTCTGGTTAATGTATACCATGTAAATATTCATTCATGTTCTCTAGTAAAGCTGCTTTTTCAGTACAGCAAAATATGCAAATGAGTTCCCATATCCTTTAATCAAGAATTAATTCTTAATGTTTACATGGAGACTTTTTCATGTTAATATATCTTGATATGTCTTTCCAATAGAGCAGGACAAAAACTGCAAAGGTACATTTGAAGACATTTCCATCATCATTTCCATAAAGAAAAACAAAGATGATTCATAACCATTTATTTCAATGTGTTTGGTGAACATGATTCTGAATATTACATTGCATGAAAATTTCCCTGTGAACCAAGCTAAACTTATCCTAAAATATTTACTCATTACAGTTTATTATTTATATAGATTGTTCATCTCTGAACCGTTTCTATTAATGGTAAAATAGTTAAAATTGTCAGACTGGCACCACAGGAAGACCTGAGTTTGAGGACAACAGACAAACTTAATTTGTCATTATAACAAATGAGCATGAGATTATTTATTGCAGAACTTAATGCGTAAAGCGTCTTGAACGGCAATGCATGCAATATAAAGCACAGACGATATCCATTCTGCTCCAGTAATTGTGTTCTATTAGATCATTTACAGGTTGACATGGATAAAGTAAACAGGAAAAATTCAATAATGGCATTGTAAGCCATTTGTTTTTTCAAGCTTTGAAGATTTTAAGAAAAATGGTGACTGTCTAGCTAATATTTCCACCTTTCAGTGTTTTACAGGTGATCTGTCCTAGTTTGCTCATCAGATTTTGCTCTTTCCATTGTGCAACATTGTCGGCTGAGATCTTCAGATCCACCTGAAGAGATCAGACAAATAAACATAAAACCAAGAATAAGACAGTGATACCATAATGAGTGTTGAAGTACAAAAATATAAAACTCACATACCTGTATCTTCTCAAACACCTTTTTCTTTGGTTTCAATTCATCATCTGGTTTGCCTGATTCATAACCTTCTACAAAAACACGGTCTCCTGGTGCAGATCCTTCTGGTGGATCCAAAGGCTCCACTTTCCTGGGCTCTCCCTCACTGAAGGCAATCACATTCAGAAAGATCAAGACAAGATGACTTTTACAATCAGAAAATCTTCACTGATTGAATAAAATAGTTCAATATATCAGCGCTACTAACATTGAAGCACAGAGCAGCATGGCTTGGGATTCAATCCCTCTCATTTTCTGAGGCTTTAGGTTGCATAGCAACACTACAAGGCGGTCCTGAAGCTGCTCCTGGGAGACGTAGGCCACCAGTCCACTCACTACAGTCCGTGGCTGTTCCTCCCCCACATCAATCTTCTCTAAATATAGCGACTCTGCATCTGGATGCTAACAGGTAAAGAAAAAGGGATATTCAAACATCCTCTTATTGGAAAAATAAATCGTAAAAAATTATTGCCGGCCATCTCTACCTTTTCTACACTGATGATTTTTCCTACTCTGATGTCTAATCTGGATGGGATGACCTCCTCCTCATCTGCGGTTTGTTTAGGGTTGCCCTTCGCTCCTCCTTCTGTGAAGCAATGACAATCAAACAGTGTTTAAATGTGCACATTTTTACCCTTTCCTAAAAGTCATGCAAAAGCTTGAAGAAGCTACTTTTTTGTTGTTGTTTTTTTTTGTTAAAGGGATAGTTCACTTTGAAATTATTTTTGATATGTTTTAGCTTACCTCAAGGGCATCCAAGATGTAGGTCTTTGTTTCCGCAATAGTTTCAATTTTGACATTTTAAGGCTGAACCGTTCTTGTCTGTCATAATGCAGGTCTATGGTCACCAATTCAAAGAGCATGCACAGAGAATGAATTTAATGACTTGTAAATGTAAGTACACATTGATGGCCTAAGACGTGAAATGAGTTTTACTTAAATTAAAATCATTAAATCATGTTTAATTTGTACTTCTCTGTGCATGCTCTTTGAGGTGGTGACCATAGATCTGCATTATATGACAGACAAGAACAGTTTGACCTAAAAATATCTAAATTGAAAATACTGTGGAAACAAAGACACCTACATCTTGGATGCCCTTGAGATAAGCTAAAACATACCAAAAATGTATTTCAAAGTGAACTATCCCTTTAAATGGGATCACAATGGATGATGATTGTGTCCTAAATGTTTTTAGACTGTATTTGTACTCACTGTTTTTAGAGGGCTCTGGGTAAGCTGATGCTGTCAGTTTCCTCAACTCTGGGGTTTCAAACTTCTTCCTGATGGGGTCCAACAGCTTGTTAAGAGCCAACTCTACTGAAGCCTTCAGGTCACCAGGATGGATTTGCTGGATTTACATATGATGAACATATGTAAATGTGTTATTTGTACATGAAACAGAAAAGTTAAGGACTGTTCAGATACCTCTGCAGCAAAGTCCTTCTCCACTTCCTCATGGTCAGTGTAGACTTTGTCGCCTCCCCACTTTGGATCTCTTTTAATCACAAACTCTGAAAAAAACAAAAACATGTCATTAAGCTCTTAACTAGAGGTTTAGAATTTCTACAGATTTGTTTGGTGCCTGAGCTCACCTGAATGCAGCGGGAAAATCACATGCTTGACGAAGGACAGAATGCCATTATTCTCAACATTTCCAGGCTCACAGAATGCCTTCTTCAGCTTCTTCTTCACCTCTTGGCTCTTATCCAACAGGTCAATCTTGGATTCCTGATATCAGACATGAAAGTTTGAGAGTGTTGAATCAATACAACATAGAAGAGCACACCATGCCATCCTGTCGAATAAATAGGAATCTTTGACTTAATGAATCTTGTTGTAGATGGTAGCATACCGCCTCAGAAGAGCTCATCTTGCCCCCGGTCAGTCCAGGAACCATTGGGTTCATCATGTGGATACGTTTGGTATACCCAAGTGAGGGCAGGTACTGCAAAAGAAAAAGGAAACAACAACAATGAAAATATACCTATCAATTACGCCATATGCCCACACACATATTTATGGGGGTCAGTACAGAGTCATCAAAACAGTACAACAGCTTGGTAGAAAGCCTGATCGGCCTGTTATGTCCACCCCTTGCCTGGCCCTTCCAACTTACTTATTTACCACACAAAAGTCTTGGCTTTAGAAAAACATTTGTTTTATAACCGTTACTTATGTTTTGCTTTAGTGTGGAAATTAGGGCTGTCAAGCGATTAATCGCATCCAAAATAAAAGTTTGCATTTACATAAAATATGTGGGTGCACTGTGTATAATTATTTTTGTATATATAAATAAATACACAAACATGCATGTATATTTAAGAAAAAATATTATTTATATATAAAATAAATTATATATACACAACAATATTTCTTAAATATATACAAGCATGTGTGTGTATTTATATATATATATATAAAATAATTATACACAGTGCACCCACATATATTATGTAAACACAAACTTTTATTTTGGATGCGATTAATAGCAATTAATCGTTTGACAGCCCTAGTGGAAATCTAAATTCTAAATATTGTAATAACACAGTGAGATTTTCTATTTCCTACTGGCACACTAAAGTAAAATACAGTGTATAAGAAATACTGCAAGCAAATTAAGTTAAAGAAGTTTACCTTCTCTGCTAATGTGAAGATCTTCCTCTGATCCACACCCCCAAACTGAGCATCTACTTTTAAACTCCTCATCCAGTGCCTGATGGAAATAAAAACAACAACGTCAAGTGTCTGGAATAGGCCGCAAATCAGAATAATGAATAGTGTACAAAACGTAGGTTTAAATAGGAGTACAAAGTACCCAGAATTGAATACATTCATGTGATAAAAAAAATCTGTAAAAATATTGTGTAGGATTATTACGATTTTAAAAAATTAAAAAATAATTTCATATGAAAAAAGGTTAGCAAAAGACAATCTGCACACCTGTAGGCCAGGATACAGCAGACCACTCAGAAGAGGATGCTCAACCTGTTTGACCACCTCAGCCCCTGCTTTCTTCGCATCATGTTCAGTGACCACGGATGACAGTCGGTAAACATCCAGAGTGTACTCTCTATTATACATCAACCATTCAAAGACGTTGTAATTTCCATTTACTTTCTTTATCTTCATTAATAATGTATGAATATGGGTGTAACGGTACATGTATTTGTCCCGAACCGTCACAGTTTTCGGAGGACGAATACATTCAGAAGGACAAATACGGTCAGTTACAGGCGATTCACACTACAATCCAGAAGGGATTGTACGTTATATATTAAGGATGAAATAAGGGACAAAACACGTTTTTTTTTTTTTTTTTTTTTGCAAAAGAAGTCAGGTCACTAAAATTAAGAGTTGAAATACCGGACTGTCCAGGGAAAACGGTTCGTCTGGTCAACCTACTTAAGGGATAGTTTACTTTGAAATACATTTTTGATCTGTTTTAGTTTACCTCAATGGCAAAGGATCTCGCTCTGATTACGCCGAAAGTGATCTCTCGTGCGTCTGACGTCACGCATTGTTTACGGAGATTTCACCTTTCACTAAACCTATTTACATATATCGAAATCGTCTTCCATTGCGATTTACCGTATATCTAAATATGTTTAGTGAAAAGTAAAACTTCCGAAATCTCCGTGTAAACAATGCGTGATGTGGACGCGGCGACGTGCGCAGAGATGACTTCCGTCGTAACGTTTGAACACGGTTCAGTTCGGTTCAGTTGGACATCTGATTCAGATCAGTGCACGTAGCAGCTAGCTAGAAATACTGTTCGTTTTCTCACACAAACCGCTCGTTTCGCGTCTTTTTTACGGTTTCACGAGTCATCATGTTTAATTTGGACTTCTCTGTGCATGCTCTTTGAGGTGGACCCCCTAAAACGGCATTATATGACTGATAGACAACAACGGTTTGACCGAAAAATGTCAAAATGGAAAATACTGTGGAAACAAAGACACCTACATCTTGGATGCCCTTGAGGTAAGCTAAAACATATCAAAAATTAATTTCAAAGTGAACTATCCCTTTAGTACTAAATATTTACATTTGCCTTGAAATGCAATGTAAGTCACTTTGGATAAATGTAAATGTAATACACTAAAGGAGGCTGTCCTGTACCATCTACCTCAGGGGGAACTAAATGCAGCTAGGTGGAACAAACTGTAATTTGAACTACTTTCTGTAGCAGAAACCTAATTGTTTTTTGTTTGTTTTTTTCTGTTTTACCGAACTTGTATCTGAACCGTGACCCAAAAATTGAGGTACTCACTGAACCGTGACTTCCGTGTACCGTCACACCCCTAACGTTAGTAAAACTACTTACATTACAATGCTTATAATATCTATAAACACCATGTTCTTGGTCAATTATCATCCAATGTAGTTGTTTGAAATACAGTATTTAAACGAATAGGAGTGTTAACCTGCTGAGCTGAAAGTCTGTGCCTTTGACAAATTTGAGTTTGTCAAGGGGAACTCCAATGCTCTCCAACATAGCCTTAATGACCTGCTCATAGTACTGCACCCTGAGCTCCAGCAGCTCCCAGGGAGCCTTCATGTTGTCTAGGTAGGCATGGAGATCAGCAAAGAGTATGGTCACCTATAGAACAAATCCACAAATAGGTATACACACCAGAGATAAGTGCTTATATGTGGACAACAGTAATTCAGAACGGCAAAGTCAAACCTCGCAGCCCGCCTTTAGGAAGTCAGCGATCTTTGACATGGGGACAAAGTAAGCCACATGGGGTTTGCCTGTGGTCGCTGTTCCCCAGTAAATCTTCAATTCCCTCTCCTTCAGAATCTCCTTCAACCTGTCCTCACCAAGAACCTCCTTTGAAAATAACAGTGGCAGAAACATTAAGTATGGAATGGATGGATGATATTTAACTCTGAACCTTTTTTAAAAAAATTTTATTGATTTATTTGTTCTTTCTTTCATTTGTTTTTATATTCATTTATTCCCTTGTGTATTTGTTACCATTTTCATTCATTAATACTGTACATTAATTTCCCCTCCCTAAAATGTGAGAATAATTAAATATAACATATGTAACAAAATGGAGAAAAAAACGTATTTTTAATAAATATCATTTAAAGAGAATAAAAATACATTTAAAAGTACATTCAGAAAATAATAACAGTAAAACAAAAGTAATACAAAATTAAATTCAGGATTAAACTTTTATATATTGAATTGAATATTGAATTAAAATAAAACATTTAAACCTTTATTTATTTTCCTATTACATTACCTATATATATATATATATATATATATATATATATATATATATATATATATATATATATATATATATATATATATATAAACTCTTCAAAACAATAACAGAAATAACTTAACAAAAACAGCTCCATTGACATGCTACTTCAAGTGTTAAATGTTTTAAGGATTAAGAATCTAAAAGCAAACAGAATATTCCAGATACTGTTTTTCACCTGAAGGTTTCTGGTGATGAGCTGGAACTTCTCATCAGGGCTCAGCTGCTCTCCCATGATGTCTGCTGCTTCTGTTCAGATTGAGTTACAGACAGGTCAATAACGAAGATCTGTTCTACTTGTCATTCTAATGACAGCCAGAGTTATTTTCAAGGATCAGTTATTTACACATGACATCAAAAAGTGAAGTGCGATATGAATGAATAGCTGATGGATGAGCTGTCTAATATCCATTTCAAGGACTGATAGAAGCACTACAATTTGCAGACAATAAATTGGAATAAAATGTAGTGTAATGTATTCTATTCATTCTATACATATAAAATGTAATGTCAGTAAATAATAGATTACAAAAGATCACATAAAATAAAAAAGCTCACCGGTGGTTGCTGAGAAACGTGTGTGCCAGTGACTGGCTTTTCCGGTTGCAACAAGATTTTGTCACGTATTTCATAATAAAAGCCCCATCAGACATGTCAGTGAATATAGGTTAGCATCATCAGTCATTTAAATACAAATATTTGGATATATATATTGTATATATTGTTTCTGTCAAACTAATAATATATTATTGAGCTTTTTCCGAAATACGTTTTTTTGTAATGTGGTGTAGTGTTGCATCAGCTCTGAACAATCAATTGCCCAGCTATTCATCAACAGGAATAGTAATGGACTGAAGAACAAGCTGCGATCCATTGCAATAGCTGTCTGTCTCCATCAGGGGGCGCTCCGACCTTTTTTTCGTTTCGTGCTTTTAATTTTTTTATTAAAACATTTTTAGGATTAGGCTACTGACCTTTACTTTACAAAGTATCAAATACCGCTGTCAATGATCTCTTTCAGAAATAATTGACAATTTATGACGGAATAATGAGACTGTTCTAATTTAGATTTTTTTTAATTTTGCGATTTAGAGGCTTCCTATGATTTGTAAAATAATGAATAAAATTGTCAGTCACACAGATAAAATTACAGAAACATGTCACAATGTGTAACCTCTTTCTCTTTATATGTTTTCATACTATATTATCTAGAAATTAAGTGTAACTATGGTGGTATAAAAGTGTAGAAACGTGTTTTGGGCGGATTGATTAACATTTGTAGAACCAGTTTAACTGCAAATATATGGGTTAAATCATAGTTAGTGTGGCGCCATCAACCAAATTTGTGGTTACCGTATAGTTAAACTACAATAACCATGGTTTTTAGGTCTTATTTGTAGTAAAAAACCTAGGTTAATTTTTGTAAGAGTAACCCTAAAGAAAAAAAGGAAATGATCCTTGAAAATTAATTGTGGTAGTATTTATTCACAGACATTTTTTGTAACATTTACTTTAAATAACTAGACACATGTACATTTATAACAATTCCATCAAAAAAAAAAAGAAATCTATGTACAAACATCAGCACATTTATTATATACAATAACTGTCATTTTTGATACCAGAATATGGAAATATCAAAATATCACCACAAACTGGTGTTAATTAATACCATAAAGAAATGTCACAGATGCATCAATACAATACTCTGACAGGTGTAAGACAACGGTATTAACATCCAAAAAAAAAAATGCACAGATGATATTTCAATGTGCATCATCATATGTACATATGTATAACATACGGCACTTGACACAAATGTTATTTACAAGTAATTCCATTTTCCCCAGGTAGAAATACATATGTTTAGCTGGTCTATGTACATATTCACATCACATGGTAGAGAAACACTTGGCATTCGAATCTTTGACACCAAATTTACAGGCAGTGAACTGACATTTATTATAACTATACAATAATAAAAGCACTTTTGATAATTATTAAACAGAATATCAAAAGGACACAGACTAAACGAACAGAGCAGGCACAAATCATCTTAATTTAACAACTAAACAAACAGCAGTGTCACCTATAAAACACTTTGATTGGCATTTCCATAGGAATTAATGGCATATTAGACATAATTCAGCAGTGACAACTATTCTAATTGCCCTTATTTTACTGACTGAGACCCTTAAACAAGATAAATTAAGGAAGAGGGGAGAACATACGTGATCAAACCAACATATGATTTAAAACAAAAGTAATAAATACTTAAATAATCTTGTTCACCTCAGACGCATTTTAACCCCACTCGCTCTGATGGCATCCTGCTGGTTAATTGCCTTACTATTCATTCATTCACACTTTAGCTGATCCATCCAGAACTTAATCGAGCGTTGAGGGACCAAATTTGTACGTTTATCCCTCTAAAAGAGCTCTGTATGCCCCACAAGAGCAGAAACAGATAAAAAGGAACATAATAGAAGGTGTACGCAAAGGAAAGTAATACAAGAAATAAACGATAACCCTTTGTGCAAATTTGTAAAGTTTGATGTAATCAAACCCCATTCAGGTCTCATGGTTTCAAGTTTGTATATTCAGTTAGATGCGCAAAAGCATTTATAAATATTAAATTACATACAAATATTACTTGCGTAGTGTAAATTCCTTCCAAAATGTACCTTTCAATTACGTCTGAAATGCATTTTTGGTTTTAGCACCTTAAAAACCTTTCTAAATGTTTCAAGTTTCTTCTCACGGCAGACGTGTCCCACCTCAGATCTTTTTTTTGTTTTATTTATTTTTTTGTTAGTGCAGTTTTTATGTGTGCTTATCAAAAAGCTGGCAGTTTGCTTTGAGATCCTATGCCAGAGAGCAGTTCGAACACACAGAAGCCCACCCTTCGGACTAGTGTCCATTAGCACTTGCGACTGGAAAGGGCAAGGCACTTTGAACTTGAGCTGGCAAAGGCTACGTTTCAAGTTGATCCGCTGTTTTGTAAGGATGATATGGGAAGTTCTCAGCCATAAGGCAGCCTGGTTGGTTCAAAGCATCCGTTTTGGCCGTGTAGGTCCGACACAAATGGCACAATGTCCCGTCAAGGATTCTGTTGCTATTAAACTGCATTAAGCTCAGTGGAGTCTGCTTCTGAGTCGATCTCATTCTCTCTGAAAAAAAAAAAAGTCACACAGGACAAAGTTAGGCAAAATCAATGGGTCACAGAGCACAAGAATACCATTTAATCAGCTTTAGAGTTTCAAAAGTACCATGTAAATTTATGTTGAGCTGGCTTAGCTTGTTTAAGTAAGACATGTGATAGATTCAATAAGTGGTTTTACCTTTGCTCATTAAGAAGTTTCCGATTGCCTTGTCTCTTTTCCTCAGTGATGGGATAGGAGATGAATATTAGCAGCCCGATAATGATTAAGACTATAGGAGCGGCAGACACCAGGATCTTCAAGGTTAAATCGACCTCGGCGGGTTGCGTGCAACCTCTCGTCACATAGCCGGCGAAACTGTTTCAAAAGAGAAACGAGAGATTAGCATGCTATTAATGTTCATTCAGATAAATCCAACCTCATGACTGAGCACTGAATCTCACATGAAACACTGTCATACATGGTCACGGCCTCCAGGGTCAAAAGACCCATAAGAGAGAGGCACTAATCACATTATATCTGAAGGTCAGGAGGCTAGACTTATTCTCATACAGTAAAAATAAATGAAGCAGGCTTATTCGATCATGCAGACTTTAATCCAACTTTAACAGTCTCAAAAAGGATTTCGTGTACGTGTGTGTGTGTGAGTGGAAACTTACTCAAGACTAAGAGTTGAGACTCCCAATGAGACTCCAGATGCAAACTTGGTAAAGAATACATAGAAGGAGTAAAAGATGGCTTCATGGCCCTGAGAATCTGGATTTTGGACTTTAAAATCATCCACGACGTCGGGAAGCATTGACCTGAGCACATAGGAAAACATGCATGAATACTGGAGGCGTAAACGTCTATTTTTTGAGCATTTTATAATCATCGGGTACTCACCAGGGCAGAAGGAAAGCCGCTGCTACGCTGACTCCAGCCGCAAAAGACACTATGTATGTCACATAAAGACTGCTTGGCACAAAGACTACAGAGACCAGGAAAGGCACCACAGACTGTAAAGAGACATTTTAACAGTCAGTAACGGGAATAAAAAAGGTTCTGTTAGATGTCAAGACGATGGGTCAAGTTAAGGTTTGTGTACTTACTGTAGTCCCAATATACACAGCAGTCTTCTTGCCAAATTTCGTGAGGAACCATTGCCAAAATGGGATAGCAAGTGTGGCGGAGAGCTAAAATAGAGGAAATTAAAATAGAATTGGCTCAATGAATGTGCTGGATAAAAAAAGAAGGGACAATCTTTTGAACATTTTGTTTAAAACATTCTATTCAAGTTTCTTTTTGGTTTGATAAACTTTTAAAGCATTTCCAACAGACTTTTAATACAGCAGTGCATGCTAGTGTACACACCATAATTTTAGAAGGTAAAAAGTGTATGACAAAACCAAAAAAAAATCATGAATGCATTAAACATAACACTTTACAGCTTGAACTATTTTGTTATAAAAGGTCAAATTGTGTGATATTTTAAGAGACTTGTTGACTGAAAAAAATCAGATTCTGCAGGGGTCCGAAATCCCGATCAACAATATCGCTTCCAGTTATTTTTTTATTTATTTGTTTTTTAGATATGTTGGTCATTAGATATGTTGATTCGGTGGACGAACATTTGTCATATGTATTTACTAAATTAGGATAAAAATGTGAAAAAAAAATATGAATAAAGATTAAAAAAAGGATTTAGATCAGACAATGCAGAGTAAAAAAATAATTTATAACGCTAAATATCAGACCATCGGTCTTATGCTCAACCACTATTTTTAATATTTTTACAAATCTGCTTCAGTTTTGTTTCTAACTTATAATAATAAAAATGTCAGTTTAACAGAATTTCAATCTTCCTGATTCACATTTACATTCATAAATTTGGTAGACAAATTCGTCCACAGTGACGTACTTTGCAATAAAATTATTTAAAAAATGAACGAATTCGCTGGGAATTGAACCCACGATCTTGCCATCCCCTACTTTTGGAGCTACAGGGAAGGCCATCGAACTATGTAATAAAAAATGTATGTTAACTTACATATGTTTATCTATTTACAAGTACAGTAAACACACTGCACTGCAAGATGGATAATGCACATAAACAAAGCTTTAGCTAAGATTTTGTATCTGGAAAAAGTAGACCTCAATAGACTGAACAAGAATGCTTCCTCATGAAACACAACTCAACATTACAACTCTGTTGTTAGAAAAGTGTTGCCTGCAAACATACTATTCATGCATTCTCAGTCATAGTTCAGTTCAGAGTCTCTGAAAGAGGATTATTGTAGTCAGGGGGAACAAAAAAGTCAGAAGACTGGGTTTGAGATGACTACTTACTGAACTTACTGAATTAATCTGGGTTTTAAACACTCAAGGACAAAAGTGTACGAACAAAGATATTGTTCTCCATTACTAGATGAACACCTTTTCATTCCTCAAACAATAATCTGGTTTCAATCCAATTCTCTCGACAGTACAAACTTTAATGCGATAGAGTAGTTTCATGAGTAAAACAGCAAGCTTTAGGTTGGTTGGGTAGAACTGGAAATACTAGTCCACTATTCCAATAAACAGCCTAAATAGATTTTATATACCGCAAACAGCAAACTGCATTACATAATGGAGCCATTTTCCTTTTGAACACTTGTCAGTCAAAATGCATTCAAAAAGCACATTCAAAACACATTTTAAAAGACTGAGCCCGTTTTTAATGCTTACCATAATGACGAGCAGGATGTTTTGGAAGTCGTTCCTAAAGCCCAGGGTGTAGCTACAGAATAGTGCAAAGTTTCCCTCTAAAAACTGCAAGAAATATTTATAGACACAATAAGACACATTGGCAAACTCTTTATTGTTAAGTTTTGCCAAAGCTAACAGTGCTCATCTATGGCGGTCACCAATTAAATTACCAAAATGGCTGCGGGTGACCACAGCTCAACCAGAATATTTTGCGCAAGGACTCACCATAAAGGCCAGAGAGGTAAAGAGGAAGCCCATAACCAGCTTAGCATATGGACCGTGACCCATAACCATACGAATGCCCTGGAAAAATGACATGGGCTCAGTTTAGAACCCTGCAGGTCTCTGTTAAAAAGAAGAGAGAGGCCAGGTGAGATGATGGAAAGTGGCACCAAATCAAACAAATGGCAATTAATGCTGCTACAGAGTTTACAATAACTTTCCCCCAAACAATTTTCAGGTTTTAGCCTATTAAAGAGTAAAAGCAAAGATTATTGGTGCGCACAATGTGTAAATGTCGGTCAGCTGCCAAAATAAGCCGCCCAGGAAAAGAATGTTGTTTGGTCGTTTTGATCCATATTCCATGAGCATGACGCATGATAAGTCAGGACTGAGCTTGTCTTTTCCCACAACATTTCACATAGGCCTGCTTGTTAAGGCTCAATATTTGGTTCAAAATAAACACCAATATGACCTTCTTTTAACATGCGCCACATTTAGACGTTTCTCTGTGCTGTGAAAGCTAATAACCCTGCTAAGCTTATTCACTGGCATTTCCCAGGGACCAGCTGAGCTCAGCTTGTGGGACGGCTACTGACTCAAAGTAACCCGATCAGTGTAGAAAAGAACAGCTGCTATCCACCTCATGGGAGTGCTTGATGAGCACAGTTTACACACATGTTGGTTTAGTTTGAGGAAGTGAGGTGATAGTTTCCCTTAAGAAAAGTAGTTTACATCAAAGCCATGATGTTGGCTGATTTGACTTTTGGTCAATTTCCTGCATTTAAACTTTGCATAAATTTTAAATATGGTAGTCAATTTTTTTGCAAGCATATTACAGGGTTCCTGCACTTTTTTAAAGTCAAATTTAAGGCTTTTTAAGACCTAAAGAAATCTAAATAATACCATACATTAGGGGAGTCCAATATTGACAAAAATATATCTATTGTATAACATGTATATCACACTTGTGCATGGGAAAATGGCACTCTTGCTGATGTGATATTCTAATATAAGAACATAATAGGATATAAATATAAGACAACAACTAATTTCGGGACATACCTATAACCATGGACATAATAAATACACGTCTATGCCTAAAACTGCACACATCACGCAGTGAAAACACGATGAGATAAATGCGATGTCAGCTCACAATGCCTCGTACATCATTAAAACAATTATTAGAATATCATAATACATCGCACACTGTAAAAATGAATATGCTTTATCTAATCTAAAAATTGTGGCAACAGATTACAAGCAATATTATTAATAAAATTTTAGGGATGCACCGATATGACATATTTTGGCTCAGATACCAGTAATCCGATAATTCTTTATATTTGAAAGCCGATAACAGATATATCGGCCAGAAACTTAAATCAAAATTATCTAATTTTGAGAGCCTGATTATAAAAACAAAAGTCTCACAAATAAATCCATGTCCCAAGTGCACAATTATAATGATGTTCTCATTATAGTGTTGTATAGACAAAATGACAGATTTGCACTGCACATGTTGACGAACCATATTTACATTTTTTGAAGAGATTTCAATCATATTTCAAGAAATTCAAAAACAGAACAGTGCTCAACAAGTGTCTCAGCTGAAGGGAATAATACATTATTTATCGGCTTTAATATATCGGCCACATTTTCTTATCAGGCCGATAACGATAACATTAAAAATGAACATATATCGGCTGATACCGATATGCTGGCCGATATATCGTGCATCCCTATTAAATTTAACAAATTAGAATTGAAGAATAATTAATCAAATTAATTCCTCAAAAGTTAACCATTTAAAATGAGTAAAACTTACAACAACAACCAAAAAAACATACATTTAAGTCGCCGTTATGGTGATCGGTGTTTGTTTTAGGTTTGTTTTAAAGATTACACAGTTTTCTCCTTCGGCTATTCTACTTTCTTATTCTCTGCGTGCAGTACACAGACGATATTCTGCCGCGAATGTGAAGCGAATTGTCACATGAACAAGCAAATCTACAAAGATAGAATAATAAAAAGATTATACGTATGCAAATTAGATAGTTTTAAGTCGGAAAACATTTAGTAATGTCTAAGTTGAAGTGTCATCTAAAATTTAAGACATTTCATAAGTAAAAATAAGACTTTATCAGACTTTTTATGGTCTTATTTTTAAAAATGTAAGACTTTAAGGCTTTTTAAGGATCCGCGGGAATTAAAAGACCTCATACCTAAAAGGCATGGACTAAACAAGGCTTAAAAGTAAGCCTTAGACATTTTGATTTCACAAGATTAATTTACACTCTCATTCAAAAGTTTGGGGTCAGCATGATTAAACTTTTTTTTATTCAGCAAGGATTAGATTTTTAAACTGTTAAAAATATTTTCTTTTGAAATTTCTATTCATAAATAATTCTGAAAAGGGTCATGTATTATTGTTTCTACAAACATTTTGAGCAGTTCAACTGGTTTTCAACATTGATCATTTGAAATGTTTATGTAGCAGCAAATCAGCATAGAAGGATTTCTGAAGGATCATGTGACACTGAAGACTGGAGTGATGATGCTGAAAATTCAGCTTTGTCATCACAGGAATAAATTCATTTAAAAATATATTCAATAAAAAATAATTAATTAAAACAGTAATATTGTGTTATAACAATGTATTTTGCAAATAAATGCAGCCTTGTAATAAGAGACTTCTTTCAAAAAATATTTTTATAAATCTGACTGTGTAAGTGTAATTACATCAAAAGTAGGAAAAAAATATTATTATATAATTGCAATAGTACCAGGACTTACCTTTTTGTTCTTTCACACCAAGGAACAAGACCACGGCACAGACAACATAAATGATGCAGATGACACCAGACGCGAATCATGTAAGCATTTCTTGTGGGAACCAGAAGAGACCAGGTATTTAAAACCAATGTAACAAGAATTTAAGTCAGCCTCAAAAAAAAAAATCCTTACCAAACTCTCTAGTGAAACATGAGGCTCAGTGATGTTGACATCGGGAGACACCTGTCCATCCGTGGAGTTCAGGACCTCTCCAGAGCTGATACAGGGAGCGTTAGCCATTCCCACAATCTGACCTTGAACAGCAGTGCCAATGAGCGTGCCCAAAACCTCCACAGTCATTCCTGAGATAACGGGTAAGCGGTTAGTCGTGCAAATGGGAACCAGAGGATATAGCTGTGGATGCTTTAAAACTCACGGTAGGCTGTGGCCGAATCCTCTCTTTCTGTTCAGTGCTGATAAACATTGTAAGAGCAGAGTATGGTACATGGAAACACTGTTTTTTGGGGAAACAGAAGATGCCAAAGGGTCATTTAGGTAAAACCATACAGGCTACAACTTATGGTCGGTGTAAAATGGTTACTCACTGTCTGTAATGTTTGGAAGAGGCAGTAGAAGACCAGGTACCAGGCAATCTTGCCTTGGTCAACAGGCGGCACGTACCAGATGAGGAAATAGCACAGCACAGCAAATGGGGTAGACAGAACGATCCTGTATGGAAAAAGATTTATGACATTAGTAAAAAGGTAACTTCTTAAAAAATAAATTAAATCAAATGAAAATAAAACTTAAAGGTTGGTATTCTGGTTCCACAAGACAAACTAAGCTGAGGTACACAAAGTGACGCGTCACCAAACGGGTTATTACAGTTCTCTCTTTTCGGTCTAAAAGCCATGATGTTGTCACCAGCTGCCGAACACCTTGAGTGATGAAAGAATTGATTGCATAACGTCCGGTCTTTGTTCATTGAACCACCAGGATACTTTGGCGGAAATATAGTGTTAGTTTCATTAGTCATTTCTGTACAAGGAAATAGCTTTAAGTTTTAATTTTTGCAGTTTTAATTGAATAGACCTTCACAGAATCAGAGCCCACAGAATTACACAGAATTAATTATTATTTTCAGTTAGTACGCCCCTTGCTTTTGGTTTATTAAATATTCAGGCTAATTCCATAATGCTATCGGTAACTATAGACAGAAGTTCTCAAAAGTGTAGTACTACCCATGCTTAAAGCCATTCTGCAGAGTTTTACCCACGTTCAGCACCACAAACCTGTTTGGGTTACGTTTCTTTGATACTTGAGTCACACCCCCAATTGTGATTTAATGCACAAATATTTTTTAGTACCACAAATATGTCTTAGTACCTCAAATGTTTCCAATGATTCGAGTTTTAGCCTCACTTAACAAACAAAATATTCTTAAATGATAATAATAATAATAATAAACTAATTATAATAAACCATGAACATTATAAAAAGTTCACAATGCCAATATTTATATTAGACAGACTTGTCCTGCCCTATCTATTTCTATATGTCATATATGTATGTATGCATGCATGTGTATATATATATATACATATATATATGTATATATATATATATATATATATATATATATATATATATAGTGTGTGTATATGTGTATATATATATATGTATGTATATATATATATATATATGTGTGTGTGTATGTGTGTGTGTAGATATAGTGTATAGATAGATAGATAGATAGATAGATAGATAGATAGATAGATAGATAGATAGATAGATAGAGAAGGATACACATATATACACATACATATATATATATATATATATATATATATATATATATATATATATTTACTGTAATATCTTTGGAACTAAAAACAAAAAACCCTTTGCCATCAGAAATGACTGACGGAACATTTTTCACTTATATCAACTATATTTTATCCTACTACTACAGTACAATATTATTCAATCTATTAAAACAATTTTTATGAAAATATACTGCATATATGTTTTATTTCTCAAGAGTTTCTTGTATAAATCTGTATTCTTCATTAAAATATTACATTAGAAAGCAAGACAAAGACCAAAATGTTCAAGTGCAAACGTGTCGCAAAAAAGGTGCAGCTAGTTAAAGGTTCAAAATAGTAACACATCACACTCTACCAGTAAGGCTGGCATTTGAACTAAAATAACCCCACAGTGCTCAGTATCCCGCCCTCAGACTTTGAGGAAGTGCTGGCCTGCCTTCCTTCATTCTGATTGGACGACAGAGGTGGTGTGTTGTGGGTTGGACCACTCAAGAGTCTGAATGTACCTCCCACCCCCCAAGGCATGCAGCACAAAAAGAGAATGTCTTTGCGTGCAACACAAAACAAATGCCTCTTTATTAATCATGCCATCTGTTGAATCACTTAGATAATTCAATCCCTAAGACATGAGTAAGGAAGATAAGAGATTATTTTAGGTTCCTGTCTCTCTGATAATCATGCGCAATTTACTTAGAGACTAGTGAAATATTTAATACTCAGTATTTCACCTCCATATCATTTTATTTACCGTTGAAAACGTGACTAACCCTTGTAATAATTTCCCTTTCAGGATTATGATAGCTTAACTACTAATATTAATCCATGTGATGAATCATTGAGGAAATTCAATTATATAGGCTTGAGGCATGATTTTCCATGAGAGAAAGGGACTTTTCTCCCTATGTACTGATAACTATCCCAAACAAACATGTTTCATTCACTCCCAAGTGAAATGAAAGCACAGATCTTTGTGTCACCAGGGATCTTCTAATGATACCATCCTAAGAGGATGCAACCATCTGGCTCAGTTTCAATGTCACTGAACTGAACTCATTAAGGTAGAACTTTCTCACCAGCTTCCTACCAGATTCCTTCAAATGCCCTGTGAATGCACATTCCTCAGCCCAACCCCATTCCCAGTCTCTTCCTTCAAGTGGTTTTCCAATTATTCATTTCAGCGAGTGACCTCCTACTTCTGAGAACATGGCGACCGCAACACTTCAAACTGACCATCGTATGAAAAAAAATGAAATCCTGAAGCAGGCCGGTTCTAGAACCAAATCACTGAGGGTGCTTTTGAGAATAGTGAGGGTGCTCAATGTTAAACAATATTCGATATCCATGATTCGAGTAGCCTATGTCCCTGTATGAGTTTTTGTCCTTTACATATAATTTCATAGTTAAGAAATGTTACACACACAGTGCTTTTTCCCCAAATTACAGCAGTAGCCTATGTGCAAATGTGTGAAGTATTAAAACTGATTTTATTCTGTAGTTGAATAAATAAGTTAATATAAGTAACGTACATTTAGACATTTAGTTTCTGACGACAATGAATCATTCCTTTAAACGAAACAGCTGATTTAAAGATTAAATGCTGGTCACTTGATGTGAATCCCCACCAGATTTCGTCATTAGTAATTTTTGTACCCACCACTTTTGGAAATATTGAGGAACAGATTTACCTACTACAGATAAAACGGTTAGCTTTTACATTTAGTTCGCTCTTAATTAAGAGATCTAGCTAGTGGTTAAATTTGATGTTTTTGAAATCAAGCTGAGCACTATTTGCCACTGCTGTCAGTTTCATTGATGCAGTTCTCTGTGTCTCGTGCAAATCTTCACTCGGACGCGCACTGCGCGCAACTTAAATCTACCGCCGTTGCAGAGACTCTCTATTCATTTCGATTTATATAGAGACATTTATTATCTGGCATTTGTTGGCATTCTTATTATCTATCTAAAGGCAGCCCCGTCGCTAACGAATTTCTTGAGCGGGACGCACACACGCCAAACAAAGTGGGCAATTAAAGAGAAAGCTTCAGCCTATGCGTATTAAGATCGCGAAAGGAACAACCAATTCAATGCATTAAACATATACTGAAATACTGAAATTAATTCTGATGTGAAAATACACGTTAATGGATTTAGTTTGTGTAACCTATTATTTGTATGAGTGTGAAATCCGTCTGTGTTTCTTTTGTCGGCAAAATCTCGTTTACATGTGTGCTAATAAAAAATTAAACTGAGGGTGCTTTCACTGTTGTTTGAGGGTGCTTAACACCCTCAAGCATCCCCGTAGAACCGGGCCTGATCCTGAGTGTTTTTAATGTTAGACTTATCTACATTTGTCCGAGGTTGGGAACGCCTTCGGAACAATAGCCCGACCGATAAAAGAATTTTGAAGGCCGATACGAATACAAAATATTTGTTGTTTTTAAAATCCGATATATCGGCCGATATTTTTATTAAATGTTTTTATTTTCAGAAACGCGCAACAAAACATTAACAGATTTCTGCTATTCATGTATCAGCCATTATAAGTGGCGAATTACCGATAGTTTGGAAAAACCCTAATATCGGCCGATAATATTGGTCTGCCAATAAAATCGATTCTGGCGATAAATCGGTCTGGCTCTACTTGGGAAGAGGGAAAATGGTGTTTGAGGACTTTAAGTTGATATTTTGCTTTATTAGTTGCTGAAAACCCATTTTCCTCTTGTGTAAACCCAACAAGACTTTCACAAACTTTCAATGTGTAGAGAACCACAAGCTTTCTCTAAAGCAGACACTCTCTCATTGTAATTACAGATAATGCTTATGTGGGCGCAAGATTAAGCATCATTTCCTTTGGGTTTTTATTTTCTAGAGAGCAAGAATCTATGTCCTAAATCTTTAGAAAAATGTTGATAGTGATCTCAGGATGTAAAACTTGCTATTCGCAACTAAAATTTTTACGTTTTACGAACATTCAGGTCATGTCTAAATACTGCGATTTTGTTTTTGCGAGAGCTAATATTAAACTTGCAGAAAATTAACCAAAGTACACATGTAAAAACTACACTAAAATGGTTAACAGGATTAAGTTTAGCCTGAATTATGCTGTCACACAGTAAGTAGTTTGATAACAAATGTTGGTTCCTTAAGCACATTTGCCTCCATATATAATAAAATGCTGTAAGACTAGTTAATAGAAGAGAAACATTCAGCACCATTTCTTGTTGTTGAAAGGCAAGTGTTTTCTAGTCAGGACACTGATAAAGTGGTTTAGTCATGCATGTGATGTAGAATCAAATCAGATTGGCTGACTGCAAATGCTAAATGTCCCAAGGGCAAAGACCACTGCTGATGTATTCAGCCCCCGCCCATCACGTCCCATAAAACCCCCCATGAGAGCTCAGGGGGCTTTTCTTAGCACACAAATGTCCTCTCACTTAGAAACATCACCAAACAATCTCGCTTTCAGTTAAAGAATACAACTCCTTATATTTCACAATGACTTAGAAATGGGTCAGAAGACAAAGCAAGTGACAGAGCCGAGAGATTCAATTGGGATGTATTTTATATGCAACAAAGGAGGCCACTGAGTTTGTGGAGGGTAGACTTGTCTAAGAAGGGCAGAAAGTTATCTACAGGCAACATGCTCCTTAATCATGTAGGTGAAAAAAGACATACCAAGGCATCATTCGTCCAAATCTGGTCCAGGGACTCCTGCTGACCAGAAAACCCACAGTAGGGTCCGTGATAGCATCCCAAGCTTGACCCACAAACAAAATGATGGAGGCATAAAATGGGTCCAACTATTGAGAAAAGAGAAAGACCAACATGTCATCACCTTACCTAAAACACATAACTGGCTGAAGATTTTACCACAAACTTTAGGACTAAATGAGTATCTCAGACTAACAGGTGAAATATCAACATGATTAATATAAATTAATATAAATTAAATATAAATTAGATTAAATTAAACAAAATAAAATAAGAAGAAAAAATAATACTTTTAAATATAAAGCTCTGATATTATATATTAACAGTTTATTATAAAAATAAAAATCTGTTTTGGTGATAAAGAAAAGATGACTTTTCACAATAAATTAACATACTCTTTGATATAAGGGGCTATGTGAACCACAGCAACTTCTGAAATGTTGCAGACTAACTGCTGACATTGTGCATTGTAGAAATAACTATTAATTATGGGATTAAACACATTAAGAGAACTCACACTGGGAACCTGTCTACTGTAGCCCGTAGTTACATGATAAACACTGAAGGCTATTAGAACAATCCTATTCAGACACTTTAATCTGGCCAATCAGCCTGCCAAGACTACAGTAGCCTCCAAAAGTTAATGGCAAGAAAGACCTTTGAAATACCATTCAGTTTTCCAGTACAATTCCTCCTTTGTGACTGTACTTGTCTCGGACTATGTGAGCAGGGGTTGTAATGAAACCCACTGCCCCCTGAGGATCAGCAGTCCAATTCTACATTCTACAAGTCAACCTGCTCTTTTCACTAATTCAAAGAAAAAAAATACGATACTTGGCTGTTAAAAAAAAGTAAAAAAAAAAAGAGCAGTGACGTTCATCTTCAGAAGATGTTGATCGTCAGTTTAAGGAGGTCAGCTAAATATTATATTAGCCCTTTGTTTTCTATTTGTTTGCTTTTTTGATAAATGTAGGGAACACAACAATATTCGTAACATTTAAATAAATAAAATCGCATTTTTCATTTATTTGTTGATGTCATTTTTATTATTTACTTCCAGCTAAATATTGTGCTTAAAACTAGTTAATACATGAATATACCTGTATATTTTAATGTATATATATAAATTACGTTGCATGACTTTGATTCGATTTTAATTGTTGTATAAAGTTGGGAATCATCAGAGACCTCTATGAGGTGGGGATGTGGGATGGGCCAAATCATTTGAAGTAACATTTGATGTGATGAAAACTAGTTATATTCAACGCTTTATTCATTTTATAATAGATAATAGTTTGTCAAATGTAAATAATGGTTTAAGAAAACGCAACGGTACACAAAATTGTACCAACAAAGTGCAATCACGCAGAGCTATACTCACCAAAGCAACGTCCAGCAGGTAGATCTGAAGGAAGAAGCCGATTGCACATCCTGTTATCTGATATGGTGCTCCTCCAACGGCATAACACAACTTGTTGCACACCGACAACCGGCCCTTTGATTCGTGCTAATATTAAAAAGAAGAAACAACAAGATGAAAAACATTCAAATAATTATAAATATAGGGATTATGAATTCATGAAGTTCATACAGAGTTCACTGTCTCTCATTTGGGATTTAAACTGACCTAATTGTGGTGTAAATAGGCCCACTATGGCCAGACACGCTTGTAATTTGGCTTAAGTTGTAGAATGGCTAGGGTTTCCACTCTGAGAAAGCGCTGAATTCAATTATGCTAATACTATGTATTTCTGCTTGACTTGCTGTTTGGTCCTAATCCAAACATAACCTCATTCGCCATACAGCCATGCAGCTTCTAATATTTGGGTCAAGATATGACCCCTCAAGCAAGAAATACCACTGAATAATGAGATGAGATAGGAGGCGTTCTGTGATTAACATCAGCACATCAACTCACGGAAGATTTTCAAAAGTCTCAGAGATAGCCATTTAGCTACTTCAAATATGAGCCCATTTATCAAGAAATGAGGATGTGATCTTCAGTCAGTTTGGTGGCTTCAAATACATAAGTCAGTTACTAACAGCTGACTGTCTGTCACATGTATCCTCCAAAAATAAACCATTAAAATTTCAATATGCAGATCATAGGTCACTATCTTTGGCTTTATTGCACAAGCCAGAAGGTGTTCCAATAAAGCCTTTAACTCGTGTTAAAGTACACTAGGACAATCTTCACACTCCAGTGTAAATGAAGACGCTGTATTACGGTCTTGTGCTTGGAGGGCCCAACTGACTGACAGCGCAACAGAGCTAACATAGTAGAAACAGAGAATGATTGTTTGTGTTACTTCACTAAGAGCTGTTAATAGAGGATTTGTTTGGCTTGTTATGTGACTGGGGCTTTCATTAATTTTGGACAGCATGATGCTTCATTTGTGATGCCTAGACAGTTTTGGGGTAAACAGTGTTGCTAAAAAAAGGTCAAGGAAATATAGAAACACTCAATGGTCTTGTAATGACACTAAACTACTGTAATGCCATCCTCTAAAGTCATGTTTCACTTTCATCGTTGCAATGATCAGGATAAGCTATTAAAACGAGCCACTCTCAATTTGCGTGGCGTTTTAACACAAAATGGGACGGAGAGATCAGCTGCTTTTGGACTGCAGCAACTATATGACTAATTTAGTTCATCTACATCAGCATTCAGCAATAAAAGCAAATCACGTTTTACAGCAATAAAGTCATCACATACAATCAACCCAATAAATCAAATGACTATGATTTTTCATTCGGATGATGTGGCATGTGTGATCTAGACTTTGAGCCATATGGGATAAATAATGCGACACACCCAAATGTTTACATTTTGTTGATTGGTGGACCAATTGCTTTATTAGAATTTTTAAGTAGGCTAAGGAATAATTGACGACAAATAATTGAGTTGTTAAAAATCAATGCAACCCCCAAAATAATGTGTGCATGAAGCCAGAAGTGTACATTCATTTTCAATCATTCAATAAGCATCGAGAGCTTGAGATGATGCACTTTTTAGACAGGAAATAGAGTTTTCAAATTTGTATTTATTATTGGGAGTCTTTTGCATTAAAATCGTTAAAATATTTTAGTGAGGTGGTATAGAGCTGCATAGTCGTGAAACAGAAAAATAAGCCAATCAGAACCAATTAAAATAATTCAATTGTAATATTTCGCTCTCTTAATTAGTTTAGTTTCACTATATTTCATAATTATTTGATACATTGAGTTCAGGGGGAATTAACACACGAACTAGGCTAACGTTACTTTATTTATAAAAAAAAATAAAAAATAAATAAAAAAATAAAAAATACGCGTTACCTAATATGATTAAAAATAGTTCCGTTCACTTCAGTAGCTAACGTTCACTGAGGCACATTCATCCGACTCCCATTTAAACTCTGACAACGATCTATGTAAATGAGCAATGGGGTGTAATAAAATGACAAAACAACAAACATACATATAATTTCTGTGGAATCACTCTAAAATATTTGATTCATGGCAACGTTATCATTTCAAATATGTTCGCGAGTGGGGCGTGCGCGCTCAATTTATCGTGACAAAATGACACGTAACATCTCAGCGCGAGCCGCCGCTCCTACGTGGCTGTTGAACCGGGAAATCTTGGAAATATGCGGGCTGCTAATAAACGTATAACTGAATGAAGACATAATTTATTTTCAGTTTCTTACCTTTGCTGCCAATTTGATTTCATCAGGGCTGGGTTTTTGCAGGAGACTTGCATTGGAGTACTGCTCTGCGCCCTCTCCTCTTGCCATCTCGTTCTTGAAGATTGACGTTTAAAATCCCCTGTTACTGAATAATATTGACAAAAGAAGAAATCGAAGCTATAGCGGCTTTAAAAGATGAGATAACACACTGATTCTGTTCGCGTAAACCGTTTTCTTTGGGATCAACCTGTTTCAAACCGATCCTTGTATCAACCGGGTGTAGTAGTAATTGAGTCAATACTCCTCCCCTTCACAGTCATTCATAGCTCTACAAACCACTCCTTCTGCCTCGGATGATTTTTCACCCTATGCTTAGGGGCAGGTCCATGACGTCAACATGCTGACGCATCACCACACGCTCAAATTTGTAAAGAAAGGGTTTTTGAAACATGCTATGGGGGACAGAGTGTTCATCATCATGTATGACAACAGTACGTGGTATTACACTTTTTGACATAAGGAAACCATCAGTCATCAAAGGTTGAACTTCCATTCAACAATGGGTCATTGGGCCACTATACACTCTTAAAAATAAAGTTTTCAAAATCTTGTTTTTTTTTTTATGCACCGATTCCATAGAAGAACCATTATAGGTTTTAGATTTTTTTAGCAGTGTGAAGAATAACTGTATATGATATGTCATATAGAGAATGTAATTTTACTGTTTACATATAGGGGGCATCCACCAACATAACTTAAATACATAAATATATACACTAAATAGGCAACAGGCCGAGTTCAGGTTCACACACTAATCAATGTGTGTCAACAGAAGATTAGATAAGAGTCATTTGAGTGTCACAGACAGCTGTGTTTGGAAAGACATTTTATCTTGTGAGCAGAAGCAGTGCTGTTTTCTCCAATTAGGTTCAGATTATCGTAGATGCAGACGGTGTTTCGTGTTAAATGGGGTTAATATTTCGTTTAGATGCAGTTGTGAGAGTGTTTGATACAATAAGGTCTCATTGGTTGGCATTACTGTAAACTTAAAAGGAAAACATTTGTTACTGAATTTATTAGGCCAATCTTTGTTAACGTTATAGTTAAAAAAATACAGCTGTCCAATGTTAGCTCAGGTTCTATTAAACACTATTAACAGATCAAACTTTCCCTATCAAGATTAAATGTTGAAATTAACATTATACTGTAAAAAATTATTGTTGGTTTAACTTAAAAAATTAAGTAATCTGGTTGCCTTAAAATGTTAAGTTCATTAAAAATGGAAAAAGTGAGTTAATACAATGAATGAGATTAATTTAATCACCAGATACTCAAAATAGTATGTTATCTGAACTACATAAATTATCTAAGTTGATTTGACAAAAGAAAAAAATGTTGTGATTACAAATCATGAAAATATTTTTTTAACATTAATAAATGCTTTAGAATAATTTTTCATTTTCAGGTCTGTGAATTAATGTTAACAAAACCTTATGGTAATGTGTTACTATTCCAATAATAATAATAATAATAATCATTCTGAAGTTGATTTATTTATATTTTCTTCAAGATATAATCTTAGATAGGTTTTAGATGATTTTGTGTCGGTGTGTGAGATCTATAGCCTGCCATTGGTTGAAACGTTCAGTCCTGGTTGTTATTTACCTGTCTGGGACAAAAAGACCAATTTCAAAATCTGTCCAGAGATCATTTTCTTCTTGTTTGCACAAGCACATGTCAACCTGAAACTGATTATTTAGTTGCATTTTGCATGGGGAGAGCCTTGAAGCTTCACTGCTCTCTTTTACCTCATGATATTCTTTGTTGCAAAACATTATCTGAAGTGATGACTCTGTCCCTCTTATTTACTGTATTTCTGTTATGTGAAGCTTTGTTACAAACTTTCATGAGAAATCAGTGGAGCAATGACCTTGCTGTGACCATTATCCCACTGGTATTATGTTGGGAGGAGTGATTCATGAATGAAACTCTCTAGTTTCAAGTCATGCAAGATTACTTGTAAATTTCCATCATCAGCTCACACGAGTGTGTTGTCAAACATGACTGCTGTCCTGCCCTGATACATAGGCAAGTGTTATGGAAAGTCACGAGCAGGGGGGGCAAGGGTTTTATTTGTGTCTGCGTGTGTGTACAGTGTGTGAGAATTGTTCTCATTGTGGCAATAGCTTTCAAAGCACAGGCACCTTCTGTACCCTTGTGAGTTTGGTACATCACAAGGTACCAAACACTAAAGGTACCCCCCCCCCACACACACACACACACACACACATGCACACTCTCCCACGTGCCTAACTTAAATTTCTATAGAAGTATGTAGTAACACTTGAGTCATTTTTCCACTTTAAGAATAAGGATCCAAATAATAAAAAATTTCCATAGAAGAATGTAGTAACACTCAAGTCGTTACTAGTTTGTTACCATGATTCTTAGTTACTAATGAAAAGCCAATAGTGTAGAATCTTCGTTGCAGTGGATATGCACACACACACACACACACACATATGGGCTATGAGACATACATAAAAACATATTTTTGGGAGGTAGGTAAAATAATAAAATGCTTGTATTTGGGTGGCTGATGACTCGATGTGTTCCAGTACTCACCGTGACATAGTGATTCAATGCCAGTCCAGAGGAATGCTGGAAAATTGGCCACAGGACAAGTAAGGTCCCAATGACTGCATTTAAATATCCATTTCTTTAAAATGATTCAGTTGATAAATAGACAGCACAGGCCAATTATTAACAGCTTTCCCAAATCATAAGTCTGCTATGCTATTATATATTGATAATGTAAACAACCTTGTGTATTCGTTTACAGTAACAGTTAAAATGCTAAAAAAAAATCGGGTATTGGAGTGGGTGCTGAACACTATAAAGAGGTTATTCACTGCAGTTACTGTAGCTCAACGTCCCCACCACCACACGGTGTGCGCCAAATCTACGGTAAAAACTGAAATAGCCCATCTACTTTGAGCCGAAATAGTGACACTATTGAGCAAAGGGGCATTTGAGTCTTTATATCTCAAGTTCAGAGCAATGGGGGCCTGTACAGCAGATTTGTATTTTCTGGTACCAAAAAAGACAGAGGTCTCAGACCCATTCTAGATCTAAGACAGCTAAACTGAGTGCTTATGAAACGCCAGTTCAGAATGCTCAAAACCAGGAAAATCCTCACGCAGATTTGCCGAAGGGGACTGGTTTATGTTATAGCATCACGTCACAGGCAATGGGCTCTATGTACAACGATATTTCCGGCAAAGGTCTAAGGATGCTCAATAACTTCCGCCAATCGTAGAGTCCAATGCAATACTGAGAATTTATATTGAATTTTATACTCCATGGTTAGACACATATGCTCTTAATGCCCTGACTGGGCAAAGAAAGCTCGCGTCCAGCTCCTCGTTATTAACCGGCAGGGCGGACAGGGAAATAGCCTGGGCCCTGAACGGTGTGTTGAGGGATTTAGGGACATATCCGTGAGACAAAAAGGCAAACCACTCCCACAGACAAAGAGGGGTTTACAGTAATTCGGATAGAGAAGTTGAAGCACAAATAAAAGACATTTCAGAGCAAGATTCAAGTCAGTTCTGTTAGAAACACCTTCTGCAGGTCAACACAGAAAGACAAAAAAAGGAGAAATGGTTTCCTTTTTTGAAATTTTTATGTAATACTTTTTAAATAAATAAAAAACATTTAAAAGAAAAAACATGCATTACTCACTGACAGATGCATTTGAATTACAAATGCAATCTGTCATGTCATGTGCAATGTGTGTTTACAAATATATATATATATGTAGGCTATTTGTATTTTCCAAGTTTTAACTATAGGTTTCAGTCAGTCCATATGTCAGTCCTCGCACCTGCCTGGTTTCCTCACAGGCTAATATTACCTTTTTTAGATTCAACATTTTGCCCACTTTGAACTCTCATTTGGATCTGAATTGCAAACGAATTACCACACCCACTGCAGGTTTGACTGTCCACGTACACATACGATTAAATAATCTCTGCTGATCGTCTCAAAGTCCAATAAAACTGTCTATGTGGCTGTGGGACAGACATACATGTTGGGTCATGATGGTTCTGTTGACTCGACATAATAACATGACCTCTGAGATGGACATGTGCGCTCTGGCCACGTTGGTAAGGGATGCATCATGTTTTAGAGACATCCTCTCTCTCTCTCTCTCTCTCTCTCTCTCTCTCTCTCTATATATATATATATATATATATATATATATATATATATATATATATATTAAAAAGCCTATGCAGTGCAACTAACATTAACATATGTATTCAACCATTTACTTCTCATTATTAGGATGCAACTATTTAAAACTTTCCTTTTCAGCCTTTGACTATTTTAACCCACTGGCTGCTCTTATGTGATGTGGTATCTTTATAGACAGACAGACAGATAGATAGATTTCTTTACTAGGCATTTAGTGTAAATAAAAAGCACACCTACCCTTACCTACTAAACATGTTATTTCCTACCTGTTAGGCACTTTATTTGCATATATAATATTTTCTTAATTTTATTTAAAACAAATGCCTCTTCAAGCTGATATGCGATGGGAATGGGAGAAGAATGAATTTGGAAAAAGCTTGGGTCAACCAATTCAAAAGCTAACTTCAACTACCTTACTCTTCATGCCGCTGATCCTATGCCAACACGGCTCAATGAGGATGACCTATTCCTTCTAAAACAACTGAATGTCACAGTTACATATCATGTTGGGTCATAGGGTACGTCTCTCTCGCTGTTTTAGGATTTCATGACGCTCAGTGTGAGCATTACTCAATGTCCCACTGACAGCTTCCTGTCTATTTTAACTCTGCAGTGTTCAGACATGCCAATGACATTCATAACACCTCTTTGCGTCCATCATGAATTTTCCATTCTGACCCTTTGAGTGTTTAAAGGTGTCAGGGACAGGACCAGATGCTGACTTGCAGGCCAATTTGTTGTTGTTTTCACTGCCGGGCCCTTGTGTTGAGGAAAGAGGAGCACACAAGTACAATGCAGTTTCATATCAATGTGAAATGTCAAAAAATAAAAATTAAAAGTAAGGGATTGGATAATCAATATAAATCAGATATCTGTTTCAAAATAATGTCTGGTCAATTCACGATGAAGTCAAGAGTCTGGATTGCGTAATCAGATTCTAAAAATGATATGCTATATTGTAATTAAATTATATTACATTTTAAAATACACATAATCAGAGTTACATTTTTATTGATTACATAATCACTTAATAATCACAAAATGGAAGTAAATTATTTATAATTTAATGATTCTCACAAACTCTCACAAAGTTCTTGACGTTTAATGCCCTTCATTTTTAAACTTTTTTTTGTCTCTGTATTGTTATATCATTGTACAAGTGCTACCGAGTTAAGGCTAAAAATTCAAAAGTAATCTAAAATTCATAAAAAAGTTTTATTAGATGTGTAATGTAATGGATTACATTACAATTTTAAACATGTAATTTGTAATTGGTAATGGACTACAATTTGCAAATAACCTACTCAGGCTAGCAGAGTGGGACTGGTTCGCATTGAATTAGACAATTAGTCTGCCATCTTGTGGTCGTACGGAGCTCACTGTAATGTGGAAAAGATTACTTTCTGTTCCATCTAGGTTTGTGTTATTTTATAAAAGTATACTGCTATAAATGATGAGAAATAGATTTGTAGGCTACTGAAATTAACTTTATGTTTAATTAAGTATTACAATTATAGCCTATTAACATATGCTAATAATTATCAACACTTAAAGCTAAATGTTGTTTTTGTGTATCATTGTGCAGTACAACCCTGAACATCAAAATGTGTTTCCTGTCTGCCATTATTGGCCAAATTGATTAATTCAGGTGTGCTTGACCTCAGTAGTCATGGCAAGAATAATCAGACGCACCTGAATTAATCAATGTTACCCAATAATGGCAGACAGGAAACAAGGAGCTGGCTGAAGTTTAGGAAGTAGGCTAGTGCAACTGTGCATAAAGCCCCACAATCCACTCTGTGCTAGCACAAACATAGCTACTTAAAGTTTGATTAGCCTACTCATATCAAGTCCTTATTGGAATAGATTTAGCCTACATTCAAACAATCATGAACTTCAAAACAGCACACGACCTGCCAGTGTTTGTTTCCATGGCAAGAGGTCAAGATCGATTGCAAACGTAAAAGGAAGGCATTGGATCATTTGTTTTTAACTCAGTTGTTGCTAGAATCGCTAACTTTGTGATAAACGCTACATTTTTATTAGTTCACAATTTGTATTAGTAGCTTAGTTGTTTGCAATTAACCTCATTATTACTTAGCCTATGTTAATTAGCTGATAATATTTTAAAGATCCATTCTCCTTAATGTTTTTTTCCGGTAGGCAGTCACGAGGTCACGACGAACAACAAAAGTCTGTTGATTAGCCTAGCTATATGATTGAAACATACCTAGCTAACAAGAATATGATCTAAGAACGTTTGGCTATTAAATTATGAAAACGTGATTGTGCTCTGAACATTTAAAACGCAGTTTGAAAAACTTTATTTAGTTATGCAAACATTAATTATACATTCTATTTTATCATTGTGATTTACATATGACGCCCTTGGATCGCGTCATGTAACTGCGCTAAAGAGTGCCTTAACTCGTCAGTTACTTGACGCCTTGGGATGAGAATGGGCTGCTTTCTCTGTCACTTTGTTACATTTCTCAGATCAGAATTGAAATTATCAAAACTATCAAAAGCGTTTAAAAAAATAAATAAATAACAAAGTTTAAGTTTTATAAAGCTCTCTCCTGTTTATTTTTTATTTTATTGTATTATTTTTTTTATTGAAGAAATATGTAAATTTACAAATACATTCAGGAGAACATAAAAGAGGTAAAGCAAAGACAAATTATATAGAATAATTCCAAATCAAGTGCCATAAAAATAATTATATTACATTACACAATTATAAAACAAAATAAAAATAATAATAATAATACAAATAAAATAAGCAATGTATGATAAAGCTGTTTAATCTATCAGATCCATTACAAAATAATTGTTCATATATTTTCAGGAATCTATTACAGTTTTTATTGCTAGATAAATTAAAAGATTTAAGCAGTGAGTCTACTTCAACCAAAAAATGTTCAAACTCTTTTTATTAGAAAATCTTTTTTTCGTGTCATTTGGTTCATTCAACAAACAAAAACAAAATAATTTCTTTTCGACTGAAGAAAGAAAGGCATGGACATCTTGGATGACATGAGGGTGAGTAAATTATCAGCAAAAGTTTTTTTTAAAGTTATCAACTCCTTTAACTTAAAACTTTGATAGACCTTGCTGCGTCCCAGTTCTGGGAACGCTCCCATTGTTATTTTTTACATAGCCTATATCACCAGCAGGTGGCGTAATTGGACCACATAGCTTTTCTCATCTGAAAACACCGCAGTAGTAAGTGTGACAATGCACTTAGTACTTAGGCCTATATATTGTGATAACGTGATACTCATCTGTTCCGCTTGACAAGCTAGAAAGCCTCCAATAGCCTACAGTGGTAACCAACTGAGCCTAAGACTTATAGGCTCATGTTGGAGCTGTTTGCAAACCTCATGCCTGTTACCTGAGATTTTAAACACCTTCAATACATCACCTGAGACATTAACAGTATCAGCATGTAGTTGTGAGAAATGTCATAACACTTGACATGCATCATCTTAAATTGTTCAAGAGACAGAAAAACACACAGTCACAAGCCCACTCCAGACCCTTCACACATTTCAGTGCTCTAGAAATCAGTGTTAAGCAGCACAGATGGATCTTACACAACACATCCAGAAAATCAACTTTCAAAAGATTTCTGTCAAAAACTGCACTTGACTCTGATTGGTCAATTGCAGCAATCTACCATCAAGTCATTTTGTTTAATAACTGGCCATTGAACTAAACTGAATTGATTTAACAATGAACTGATATTGTCTCCTATAGCTGTGTTCAGCTGAATTTAACTCATTTCATAACTAAGGAACTGTACACCATTAAATTATTTTACTATTACTGTGAAGCTGCTTTGAAATAATCAATTTGTATAAAGTTAAATAAGGATGACTTGATCACACCGGCAACCGATTTTGATCATCAATGTTTAATCAGTTTTGGCCACATGATCATGCCGGACCCCACACAGAGTCAGAGTTTAGGCTGCTTGTAAGGAAGCTCCTTAGGGGTTGAGGCAGAAGAAACAGTTCTTTGATGAAAGCCGATAGACAGATGAGCAAGTCCAGCTGTCCAGTCCCTCTCGGCATCAGCTTACCGCAGCCTAAGTGCTTCCCAAAGAGATCCCAGAGCAAATGGACCCGGCCCGCTACCCTTCACCATATGATATGGCATATATCAGCCCTCTTTGCATGCAGCCACACACTTACGCATAGTGACACATGCACACATACATCTTAGAACAGACTGTTCTTTCTCCATAGAGTATCATTTTATTTTATTGCTTTTATGTCAGGATTGCAGGGCAGTAAACACATGCCCTCCCCTCAGACACTCAAAGTAACGCATGCATGCTGAAACAGCTGATTCTCTCTTCTCCTCAGGGGGCCTCTGCCTGGTGCCAGACCCAACGGCTGAATGTTGTACTGTTATTTTGTAGTGCTTAAATGCCTCAGCTGTCAAAAAAAATTAGACTGCCAAACATCCCAGGCCTTAGACCAACTTCAGGGGTGTTCTGGTAGCGTTTCTTCTGCGTTGTGACTGATTTATACTGTTTTATACTGAACTCTCTTTTCACAAAAAGATCTCATTCATTCATTCACTCACTCATTCACTCACTCAGCTAACAGTACACTCTTTGAAGAAAAGGTTCTATATAGAACCTTAGGTTCTAAAGCGCTACATATTTGGAACCCCTAAAATGCAATGCATGAATGATTACAAAATTCAAGATATGGGGGTTAAAAATTTGAAGTAATCAATATCACATCGAAGAGTGCCATTTCAGTTGTTATCCTTCAAAAATCAGCATGATTAAAATGGGATATTAAGTTACTACAACAGTTTAATAAACAATAATTTAATTACTCAAAATGTTGCAGAATAATGTAATATATGAATGAATGAAGAATCTTTGTGCCAAAAGAGTTCTTTCTTGTCATTATCATCATTTTTTTGCATAAAAGGTCCTTTGCAGTTGAGTAAAGAACCCTATGCTACATTTATACCCTTTTTTCTAAGAGTGTATGCTTCATACAAACAATACTCTTAGACTGCAGTGACATTAACTGAAAGCAATTGGATTTCAGCTTCTCGGCTTTTTATCCTTCTTTCAAATCATGTTAAACATGTTTTTTACTCACGCTTCTTCGTTTTAGACAAGATCTGATTAGTAATTTAAATGGTTTACACTATATTTGGTAACACTTTATTTTATACAGTATGTTACATGTAGTAATAACAGTACATGATGCATAATTACATGCAACTAATAAACCAAGTCCTAAACCTTGCCTAACCTTATAGTAAGTACATGTAGTTGCTTAATATTACTCAAATGTACTTGCTTAAAGCTACACTGTGTAACTCTTTTAGCTTAGCTAAAACACTTAGTTCTTTCAAAATATATGTCCTCATTAATGTATATTTACTTCGTTCACATAATAAAGTATTCTCGTGAGTGTATAATATCCCATTGAAAATACATACGGGTAAGGGCTTCTAATGTCGGTCTGCCATGTTGCCCCTCCATCTTGAAAGTACATTAGCCAAAGAGGGACATACCCGTTAACTCAAGCTTCGCCATTTCGCGTTTACGATTGAGTTAACACTCATGGATCGAGGTTCAAACTGGAAGCCATGTTAATCTTGGACTACATTGGCCACCGTAGGAGTTAAAACGAAATCGGAATTGAGAAGAAAAGAAACTAATATTCACTGGATGGTCATATACATTTTCACCACTAGATGGGGGTAAAAATCACAGTGTAGCTTTAATATTACTTAATCAAAGACTGAGTGCAATCTGCTCAGACTGTAATTCGCTTTGTCCTCCATCCAACTACTGATGTAATAATATTAGACAGATTTTTCCTGTCTTTCTTCTTTCTTCTGTTCTGAATCTGAATATATCGCTCTGACCATTTGTGGACTTCTGAATTTGGACCTCTGAATTTGGACGTGCTCATGTGTTTAGTCTAGGAAAAATGGATATGTGCGCAGGTGTAACTCCTCCACATGGGTCTTATCTCTATCCTCGAACCCTGGTCTCCGGCATCAGATTTAGGCATTTTCACCTTTGGCTAAGCTCCGCCCCTTAGTTACTGTTGCTACATCTGTCAAACTTCATCTGGGCTCTGGTAGCCAAAGGTGAATTGAGATCAGAGGAGTGAGGTTTACTTGCACATCAACTACTAGCTGGCCTCCATTACACAGGCTCATAGTTTCATTACAAACTGACATTCGCCAACTGGCCTGGCATACAAATTTTTACTCGTTTTTGTGGATTATTGTATAACGGGGATCATTTTGAAAATCTGAAACTTTTCAAAAACGCTAACAAAAAACGTTTCTATTTTTAGGACATCATTGCCGTGTAAACGTGACCTTTGGGGAAAAAAAGGATCAGGAACGTCCAGCCCTAACCCCATCACTATACTTAACCCCTCAGTGGAGCATAAACAGATTCTTAGAAAACATACGTTTTGTACAAATTCATATGAATTCGCAAACCACCACTTTGATTTTACAATACAGATTTTTTAGAAAAAAAGCGCTATATAAATAAATGTGACTCATTCTTAAATATATAATTACACTGTAACAATGACACCTTAAAATAATGTGTGTGGCCCTTTATTTTAAGGTGATGCTGTTGCAGTTTAATTACAGAAATTAGTATTGACATACTGAGTCAACCTACAGTATGTATTTACTATAGTGTTAAGGTTAGATTTGGGTATATGCTTAGTTTTAATGCTTAATCTACAGTTACCTACATGTAACTTGTACATCACCTTAAAATACATTGTTTACTTGATACTAAAGTCTGCAATTAAGAAGTCGTAAATCAAAACCTCAATATTATTGATAGATAGATGACATGTCGTTTATACACACAAGTATTTGAGGATAAAACCCGTTACAGTTGTGGGAGGTTAGGTTGTGTAATTAGTTCTACTTTAATGGTTTTAACAAGTGGACAGAAGGTCCTCTTCCCCACCTCACCCCAGCCCTCTTCCTGTGCGGGATCAATAATGCTTTGATCAGCAAGAGAGGGACTGGATCAGCGCATGTGTGAGAGATAGAGAGAGAAAGAGTGCAGGAAAAGGAGTATTTGTGTTTAAAGTCTGCATATGTGTGTGTGTGTGGTGTGAGGGTTGAAGGGAGGATCAATCACGCTCATTGACAGTTCTTATCCAGGATGAAGGCTCAACCAGGGATTCCCCAGAGACTCATACAGTGGTCCATCATGCTGCTGGCAGAAGGGGCTGATGGGATGCAGTGACCGGCCCATCTGTCGGGACATGGACATGATGACACATATGGCTGCATCTCTCCACTGTCCTGTTCACTCATACCTTGGAATACATGAAATAGCCTCAGCAAACAAATTTAGGTTCTGGGAACGTTAGTTTTTGGTTTTCAGAACGTTCCTAGAACTTTCCCTAAAGGTTAAGGGAAGCTTCCGAACATTCTCCTTACGTTATAAAAATGGAACCTAAAAATAACCTACATGGAACGTTCCTATAACGTTCTTGTTTGGTTCCCAAAAAAATAACCTCATGGGAACATTCGGGAACATTAGGGGAACATTATTCGTGTTTGCTTTCTGAATAATGCCATTTATTAATCTATTATCATTTCGTTTGAAAACAATACTGCTAAACTTTCCGTTTCAACACTCTCTCATCATGGTGGTTTGCGAATTTGCATATGAATTTGTACAAAACCTATATTTTCTAACAATCTGTTTACGCTCCACTGAGGGTTAAGTATAGTGATGGGACTTTACACTGCAGGGCATCGTCACACCGGCAGAAACGTTTTTATTCGCGCTTTTTGAAAAGTTTCTGATTTTCAAAATGATCCCTGTTCAAACTAATCCACAAAAACAAGTAAAAATGTTGTATGCAAGGCCAGTTGGCGATGTCTCTTTGTAATGAAACTACGAGCCTGTGTAATGGGAGGCCAACTAGTAGTTGCTGTGCAAGTAAACCTCACTCCTCTGATCTCAATAGGTGCTCTAGCGACAGACACTAGTGGCTGCAGTCTTTAGCCTTCTTGTTCGAGCGCCCGACTCTGATGCCGGAGACCAGGGTTCGAGGATTGAGTAAGACCCTGGTGGAAGAGTTACACCTGACGCACATATGCATTTTTCCTAGACTAAACACATGAGCACGTCCAGATTCAGAGGCTGCATCCTTCTAAGGCCATGAATGGTCAGGGTGCGTTTCCCGTACAACGGCGTAGTTCACTGCTTCACTACCATAGTACGATGCATCGTTGGAGAAATCAGCTAGCTAGTCACGACTGTTTCCTGAAACCCATTGTCGCAAAGTATTGTTCAACCACGTTGGTTTCGCATGTGGTGGAATAATAACTACTTTTATAAACTGTTTGAGATCCAATGAACGCTAGATGTTTTGAGGACTATTTCTAATTGTTCTCAGTTATTTTGCTTTATTACCAGACTCAATATTTGGCTCGTTCTTACATAGTAGAGCACGTTCGCACATACGCACTCTTCAAACACGTTACTTTAAATCTTTTGACAAACTAAAAGACGTAAATTCCATTTGTAGCCTAATTATTCTAAATAAAAGGCACCGGTTGTACTGAATGTCAGCTTGCTTATTTTGCTCAAGATAAGGATTTATTACCTCCAAATGTCATGAAATAAATAAATGATGCCTCTAACCACAGGTCGAGAGCTGTCGTTCAAACCACACAACTTTGCGATGCTATTTGCGAATGTTCGTTGGAACGATTGTTTCGGGAAACACCGACTCGTTGAATTATGCTGATAATGACGGAACTTGCGACCATAGTTGGCTGAACGATGCTTTCAGGAAACGCACCCAGAGCGATATATTCATATTCAGAACAGTAGGAACAAAGACAGGAAAAATCAAGGTATAATATTATTACATCAGTAGTTGGATGGAGGACAAAGCGTATTACAGTCTGAACAGATTGCTGAACATCAGCACTTTAATTCCTTTGTTCATTTGGTGTTGTGCAGATTTGCAGACAAAATATGCCTCTTCTTCATATCTCATTCTTTTAATACACCCAAAAGCATCCAATTAAAACACATTAGTAGTACATTGTGCGGAATCGAACCAATTCAAAATGGTGATTTGTTCGTGTGTGCTCATTTTAACTTTAGCTATGTCATAAATTTTACATGGATTGAACAATGAAAGATTTACTGTCTTTGTGAGGACTGTTTCTGTATAGTGCTTAATCAGCATTCGCTCATTGTTTTTTCATTTAACACTCGCCTGCTGTGTATGGATATTCATTAGAAGCAATTGAACGATATTGACACTGGATTCAGTCAGTAAGCCATCAGGACTGTGATTTATTGGTGCTTATTAGAGAGCATTGATCAGTATTGAGTTGAGAGTTGGTGGAGTCATGTAGCTGATTGATCATGGTAGCTGCTCTCTTCAGAGGCCTGGGAGTCATTAGAAGTGCAATAATAATTTGCTTTCAATGAGTGTCTGTCTGAATCAAGACATTTTCTTCAGCCAATAAAGGATTCGTTGAGTGAGTGTTGCTTTTTTGCCCAGTGACTGATGAAGACGAATGTACGCAACCATTTTCTGAATTATGAAGTGATGAAGAAATTAGTGATGCTTGATTATTCTGGATGGTTTCCAAGGTGTTGCTATGTGGGTTTTGGGCACAGTTTCCAGGGCGTTTCTATGCAGTTGTTCAAATGTTCTAAAAGGTTGCTAACGTCAGGCTTGTGCACAATTCAGAATTGAACTGAGAATGATATCCTGAATTCCAATTCAATTCTTGAATTTGAATTGATGTCAAAACAGGATCTAGAATTACAATTCAATTTGAATTTTATCATTTTGTTTGCTTCAACACATTGGAAAACGCTGCTTTATTCACAAATGTTTATTCCATTTTTTTCTTTTTGCATATGTTAAAAATGCAACATTGGATGGATAGCTTATGATATCCTGGTCCCTATCTGAGTGTTTCCTTTTTCAGTGAGGGTCTATGGGATTTTTTTTTCCAAATTTTTTGCTAGAAAAAAATAATCATAAGCAGGATCACTTTGAAAACAATAGCTTCTACATATGTTTTGGGGTCTGTAAATTCTACATAATCCCAAATACAAGTATGAGCACTTCAGAATAAACGTGACGCTTTTGTATATCTGACATACTGAATGTGGCAGTAATTATTTGGTCATACTTAAAAATGTGACTTATTGCAAAAGATAATGAGAAAACACTTCACTGACAGAAAAAAGGTCCATTGCCATCTTTAGCAGACCTCTTCATCCAGTACACTAATTGCAAACAATCCTGCTGGAGTTACTGAGGTTAAGGACCTTACTTATAGACAGTGGTAAGCAAAAGCGGAAATCAACTTTGTGTTCAGGGTCAACGTCTTGGGATGAGATATACATTTCATTTAAAAGCCATGTCTTGAGTAAGAAGCATTAGAAGGTTTCATCCATCCCTCTCTCCACAACCTTGTGTGTATTTGCTGAACTGATTGATTGGTGTCCCACAAGATGCATGACATTACTCCCCTGGACCATTGACAGGTCCTCCCTACAGCCTGTAACGCCGTTCCTGGAAAAGCTGGTCCGAGTTTTTGGAGGAGGAAGTAGGGTTGAGTGCTTCACTATGGGGTAGGAGAGGCTATTGGCTATTGGAAGGCTTTGTATTGAGAGAGCATTCTGGGAATAGGACTCGATAGATCAATGAAGAGAATTGTCTGAATGTTCTTGAATTCCTGTAGAGCTGGTCCTCCCCATGGCCCACCCTGTCCTGCTGAGGTGGCCTATATCCTCTGGGGTGACTGGCTGCTAATGTGCTAATGTGCCCTGCTTGACTTCTCCCTAAAGCCAACAATGCCCTCTACTCCTCACTGTTTGACAAACATATGCTGGAGAGACAATGGATAGGGTGGGTGGGACGTGGATGAGTTGAGGTATCTTCAGCTTGAGTTAACTTGGTGTGCTCTTGGTGGGAAAGATGGTGTTGTTAGTGTTAACCATTGTTCTGAGTGAAATGTGACTGTTTGCGACTCTGAAACAGAGGCAGGCAATGGGAGGAGATCCTGAAGTTCCCCTGGTTCTCTTTAAAGGCCAAAGGGCCCTTCATTCTCTCTCAGGCTATAATGAATATTGCATTAGTGCAACAGATTGCGGAGTGTCTCCAAACAGTGAAGACTACACCCAGAAGAGCACAAACACAAATGCAGAAAGCTTCACTGACTTTTCTATTCTATGAGTTTATATTTGTCCTCATCAGAGACTCTACATCAGTCATGAATATTAAGAGGATTTAATCAGACAATGACGTGTTTAAGGGAGCACTAGTGACTGACTATCTATCTATCTATCTATCTATCCATTCCATCCATCCATCCATCCATCCATCCCATCCATCCATCCCCATCCATCCATCCATCCATCCATCCATCCATCCATCCATCCATCCATCCATCCATCCATCCATCCATCCATCCATCCATCCATCCATCCATCCATCCATCCATCCATCCATCCATCCATCCATCCATCCATCCATCCATCCATCCATCCATCCATCCATCCATCCATCCAGTCCATCCATCCATCCATCCATCCATCCATCCCACCCACCCATCCATCCGTCCATCCATTCATCCACCCATCCCATCCCATCCATACCAAGGTCCAGAGATGTTCTTAGCGATTTACAAAATAAGCCACTTCCAGTCAAGCCCCCTGCATGGCCAAATGTTTTTCAGCCGCAATTTGCAACTATTTCTGGTGTGATGTAAATTATTGTCCTTGCTAAAATGCAAACAAACACACACTCACACAGTTGTTTGGTCCCTCTGTGAGCACAGACAGAGAGCAATAGTCATCTGGCAAGGCAACAGCTGTTTTCTTTGGCCTATAGTTTCTGCTTGGACTGTATTACAATGAATGTAACCCTACGAAACTTAATCAAATGGAAGAAGGTCAATTGGAAACTATTATCATTGTAATTGGAAGAAACACACAAGCAATGCATCAGAAACACAGTTGAGAGGAGATTATGTCATGATTTGCCTTTTAGTTGTAAAAATGTTTGTGCCCTTGTTCAATAAAGAGGGTGAGCTTGTGATTACTGAAGTGAAAGATTTGTCATTTCTCCTGTACCACTTTCTTTTATAGCCTAGATTTTTCATTTGCAATATGGGAGACTGTGTGGAATCTCACAAAAACAAGACCATGTTAGTCTCCGTAAGTTTTAGTTAACTTTAAAAAAAAAGCTTTAGCTGATAATTTACTCACCCCCATGTCATCCAAGATGTCCATGTCATTCTTTCTTCAGTTCAAAAGAAATTAAGGTTTTTGATGAAAACATTACAGGATTTTTCTTTCATATATTGGACTTTAATGGGAACCAAACGGTTCAAGGTCCAAAAGACAGATTCAGTGCAAACTGCAAATGTTCAAGAGGCTTTAAACGATTCCAGATGATGAATAAGGACTCTTATCAAGCGAAACTGACTTGTTCATCAAAATGATCATTTGGTTCATGTCATTTGGTTTATTCAACGAATGCAATGAAGGAGTTGACTCGAGTAAAAGATTTGTTCATTTTGATAAACAAGTTCGAACAGAAGAGTCACAAACGTACGCGCGATTCAGACAGAACATAGCAAGGCGACCATTTGAGCTTATAAAACTTAAACTTTATTTATTTATTTTTTTTAAATGACCGATCGTTTCGCTTGATAAGACCCATATTTATAGTCTGGAATCGTTTAAAGCCCTTTGAACAGTTTGCACTGAAACTGTCTTTTGGACCTTGAACCGTTTGGTTCCCATTTGAAGTCCATTATATGGAGACAAATCCTGGAATATTTTCATCAAAAACCTTAATTTATTTTCGAATGAAGAAAGAAAGACGTGGACATCTTGGATAACATGGAGTGAGTAAATTATCAGCAAAGTTTTTTTAAAAGTGAACTACTCCTTTAATATCAGCAACAGTTGTGAAAATTTCTGTTTACTTTGTAAATATACACTGAATATGCATATAAGTCGTCAACTTGTTTTTTAAGGAGCTTTATACAATACAGTTTGTTTCAAAGCAGCTTCACAATAGTATCAATTTCAAATTGTGCTGTAAAACAGCTCTAAAAAGCCAGTGTCGCTATTCAGCTCAAGTCAGTTCAGTGTTGATTCAGTTTAGTTCAATAACTGTAAAGTTCATCAATTATACAACAATTGTGCATACATGTAGCCATTTACAATGTATTTATGCACTTGCATGTGCACTCCCTGCACTCGACACTTCCTGCAAAAGACAAAATATAGCGTTTTACATTTTTCACATCCGTGTATCTTGTGCATGCAAATGTCCTTTGTGTGGTTTGTGTGTAGACTTACTATACAAGAGTTAAAATAGTTTTGAATTGCTTTTAGCAAGAGATGTGTGATGTTTTGAACGTTGTGTGTGATGTTTTGTGCATGTTATGAGTTTAGAAAAGGAGCCATTGTTTGAGAAATTGTGTTTAAGCAAGATTTGGTCAGTCTTTGAGGATAAAATGAGTAGCCAATTATAGCCTTTCAACTATACTAAACCCTCTTTAGCATTTAATCTAATATTTGATTTTTGAGGTATCAATCTTCACATAATGTCAGTATTCTAATTGATACTTGAATTTTTCTTTGGATCCACAGATAGGCAGATAATCAGACGCACGAAGCTTTCCAACGGCCCTGGGTCAGCAGGACATCTTTAATGTTGAACAAATGCATGTACTGACAATGTAAACGTGTTACAACCCTGACATTGAGCTGATGCTTGTGGGCATTGCTGAAACTCTTTATTTCATTCAGAGGCCAGATTTCTCTGCCATTATATATGCAGTGTTGATATACAAGAGTCTAGCTCTTTGAAGAGGGCATCTCTGTCTACAGGTCACGTCAGGTCATCTGGACCTTCCTGGTTCAACACTGCTCTTTGTGAGAGCCTGCTAATCTTGATTTTGAGCAGGCCAGGATGCGCAGCTTCTCTGTTAACACCCCCTGCATTCCAGTAGGCCCTCGCTGAAAGGCCGTTCCTTTGTTGGAATGGAGGCTATTTATCCGGTTAGCTGTAAAAGGGGGCACAGGAGATTAACCAGGAAATCGATGTGGGAAATAAGGTTTACAAATATTGTCGGCTTCTATGATAAATGGCTTGTGATGTTGTTCCTCATTTAGATAAAAGTTAACGATTAAAGGGGGAGAAGTAAATTATAACAGAATGTATTTTTTTTCCAGTGCAACAATACATTATATGTATCTTGTTTTTTCTAGGCTGTTGAAAGCGTCGTTCATTTATTTAAAGATTAAATAGTGAGGCTCTCGGCACATTTATGTTAATCATATCTATGACCTTCACTCATATTACCAGTGTATGATTTCTGTATGTAGAATCTGGGGTTGTTAATGAAAGTTATTCTGACCTTTGTGGTTTTCTGTTGGCAGTTTGATTAATTTTGTCAGGTCACATGAGGATGTCTGCCATCTATTTGTAAATGAACAGCGGTCTGTTTTGATCAAAAGAGATGGCATCAAATCAATGATGTGATCACTCTTTTTTGGCTGCCGCACAGATTTCCAGGAATGCTGAGGATGTGACCAGGAGGAAAGAGGTCCCTATCATGTACAGACGCATGCACCAGGGGATGTCATTTAACCCAATCTCGGTCTCAAATTCCTTCCTGTCCCTTTTTTTTTAAACTCACATGGATACTTATCATTCACAAAAACATAACCCAGCAAGCAATAGTCATCATTTCACTCGTTCTAGGTTAACTATATAGATCCAAAACAGTCTGGCTGTGAACCCACATCTAGCCAAAATAACCTTGAATTTGGTCACACATTGTTTTTGCCAAAAAAAAAAACTGCACACACATTTGGAATGACATAAGGGTGAGTAAATAATGACAAAACATTCATTTTTGGCTGAACTATCCCTTTCAAATCAAAACAGTGATTTCACAGTCAAATGTATGGTATGCCTCTAATAAGCGGTGAGTATGTTCAAGTGCTTAATTTGTAGATGTAAATCCGTATGTGTAAGCAGGTGGGTGGGTAACTGTCTGGCAGACTGTAAAGACCAAGATTGCAGAGCCAGCAGAAGATCTCGGAGAGGAGTGGGTGGGGATAAGCAAGGGCCAGCCTGAACCAGGAAATGGAGAAGATGGCTTTGTAATCACTCCCTTTCTTCACCATCCAATACACATATACACAGTCAATTCTACATAGAAACAAAAGTACTACAAACCTTTTCTAAAAATATGTATGCCTAAAGACAAATACATAAAAAACGATTAGATGAGAAAAGGCTGTATATATACAGTATATATATATATATATATATATATATATATATATATATATATATATATATATATATATATATAGAAAAAGAATTGGAGTTGTCAGCAATTCCAGTCTCACCTCTGCATAACAATGTAACAAATTTGCATAATGCCAGTCTAATAGTCTTCATTGGCTGCCCATGAACAGTGCCTACTTTACAGCTGTGACTAAAAGGGCACTATTATAACAATCTACAGTAAGCACATGGTCTAAAGCGCATGGCGCAAGTGCACTTATTAGGGCTTGTCCGAATCCACTTTTACGCGCCATGGCGGATTCGCTTTTTACATGGCGGAATTTAGCAAGGAAACGGATTGTGTGTGAGGTCAAAGCGCAAGAGCAGACCATCTATGCTAAAGTGTACGCGCATTGTGGACCTGCATAGAGGCGCACATTACTAACACACTCTTTAAAATGGTTTTTCTTTACATTTTTCTTGAGCTTTTGTCATCTAATAGGTCATCATATTATAAGAAAATCCTGTAAGTTTCAGAACTAAAAACGTCCTTGTTAGTCCAATAAAAGCTTTTATTGACACCAGACTCAGCAAATGACTGGATTTTCAAAGTGGGGAACTATAAAGTCAAAGAGCATAAAACACCACCCCCGCAGGAGAAGATCAACACCTACTTTAACACGGCCGGTTTAGCCCCGCCCACCAATTCGCGCATTACACGCATAGATAAATCACATAGATGCCTACCTCGTGATGACAATAGAGTGCCAAAGTTACGAACGTCACTCTTGTTGGCCAAAACGCGGAAGTGAGCTAGCATTTTAGCATTACGGTTCCCTCGCTATAAAGCCTATGGGATTTTTGAATGGGTTTTTGCTAAATCGCCTGAAATAAGGTCTGTGGTGAACAGAGCCTCTAAATATTTTCACGTTTTGATCTATGACATAGAACACACAGTTATAACCTGCTTGTGTTTTTTTAAACTTTATTATGTCTGATTGTGTTTTTTAAAATCTTTATATAGGCTTAAAAATGTATACATTTTGGATTAACTTGTAAAGATTATCTTGCTAGACAAAACGTGTAAGGGTCACAATCCTTTGTTAAACACAGATCTTGTTTTTTGCGATTTTCCAAAAGTCTATGGGGAAAATGCATTGCTTTTCGACCGAGGGAACCCATGCGCCGCTAGCTTCCGAGTTGTCCTACAAAGTGACGTCATCACTTCGGCACTCTATCCGTATCGAGCTACCGAGCAATACAAAATATTGTGCAGCACCTGATTGTGGAAGAAGACAGTCGCTGCATACGCTTCATCTGGATTCCAATAGGACTGCATGGATAAACTTTATGTTTAATGACGTTCCAGCTGATGAGGTAAAACATTGTCCGTCTGTTCGCTTCATTTCACTGAGGATTGTTTTGTAAACAAGACTGGATTTGCAGACCGATTAAGATTAAAGAACGATGCTGTGCCGTCTGGATCTGACAGGAATTGTGCAACACACGGACTCTGGGTCGAACATGTATGGGCGGATGATTCGGTTGCCATTTTACAACATTGGACGTTTTCTCAATTTCCCCACGTGCATTCGATTGGTGAGTTAAAACTCATTATAATATGCAAAACTGTTATCCACTCACAGCAGTGGGCGTTTACTTCCAAGTCTTCAGTGCAAAATGCCCATAAAAACCGAGCGTTTTTCTGCTAGGCTCAAAACTAGGGCTTATTACTTATTCATTTTGATGTTTTTGAATGCAAAAACCAAGTGAATGTCATAAGTTGACCTCAGACAACAATAATACAATTTTAAAAGCCAGTTCATGACCCCTTTCCAATAACAAAAAATATTGTGCCATTGACTTTAGACCAGGTTTCAGTTGTTCAATGGCGCAGTTACCTCAAAAAAATAGCAGCGCCTCAACAATGTGCCTGAACACACCTAGATTTCAGACCTATACCACCTATACCAGAATCACAGGCGCACAAATGGGCGCAAAAGCATTTGTTATTTAAACAAAGTGGCGCAGGACGTGAAAAGGAAAACTGCAATGATAAATGTGTGGCTAAAACTAGCAAGAAACACACTGCGTCGCGCCTGGCGCAGCATTGCACCGGGCCCAAATAGTTTGGTTCAGGTTGTCGACATATCAAGAAGATGCTGTTTTCAATGTACTTTGGATGCACTTCAAAAGGATAAGGACTCAGGCCAGAATTGATCTGATGAAACTCAGGACAACTACAACAGACTGGGTTGTCTGGCCAATCAGAGGCAGAGTAAGTCCGCGGAAAGGAGGGGTTTAGAGAAACGGGGTTCGAACTAACCGTTTTCATACTCTTTGAGACATGAGGTGATGTGCAATGTATATTAGGATTAAACAAAAAGTGTTTTTTTGACCTTGGATGCATGTAAACCCATATGAGACACCCACAACAAATTAGGAACCTTTTAAATAGCATAAAAGGGGAACTTTAAGATGTTTTCCTCATTGGGACCATTGGGCTGGTCTCCACAATGTACACAAAACCTGAGCACAAACACACGCTTAAAAAATTTAGTTAAGAATATGATGCTGTGTTTCCTCTTTTGATTTTTTATATGGTGGAAAGGAGAAGTGTCCATGGCTGCAACACACATGGCATGCAAATCCCGTCTCAACTGAAGTTTAAAAAGTCCTATAGTAATATCCTGAAAGCTTTGTCCCTGAATAACCCATGCAGAACCTGGATGGTAGTACAGTGGTCTCATATCTTAGCATTCATATGCAAATATTAATTATGTTGGTAAAATTGCAAGTATGCTGCAGTGCAATTTTTTAGTATCTCTGCATTTTCCTGCTCATATGCAAATACCTACTTCAGTGGACCAATATCTGAAACGGCAATTAACGGTCAGATACGTACTTACTGCTCACTTTGTTTATTTAGAAGCATTTCTGTCACTGCCAGATAGTGGTTATGAAATCTTTTCACTCAGGCTGTTGTGAAATGCACCACCTCTCTCTCTCTCTCCATCTCTATCTATCATCTCTTACTCTCTCTCTCACACACACGCTCTTTTTCAGTCTCTCTCACCCGATATCTGCTGCCAAGGTGCAGTTTGCAACAAGTACACGCCGTACCCAGAACTGAGCTGACAGCCGGCTTTCTCCCAGGGCTGAGTCTTGGAAGAATGCGGTAAAAAATCCTTCACCCTTTCCAATTAATGAGCATCTATCAATCAAAGGGGCCATGTGACCCTCCCACTCACATTCATCCCTGCTGGTCAATAGTTGTTGCTGGACAAAACCTCCATGGCTGGTCCTCTCGTTGGGCTGCTTATATATTCATGAGAAGCATGGAATTGATTCTGAATATCATTCTCTTTGAATTTAATGCAAAAAAAAATCACGTATTCAAATTCACAAACACAAAAGAAAGATTTTAAATGGAATGGTGGTATATTTGTCATTTGCAAACAGATGCTGCATGGATGAAATAGCAATGTTCTAGCACTATCAGTGGTCAGGCATCAGTCACTATTGCTTATACTTTCATTCATGCAAGCACATGGCCATAAACACTTAAACGAATCAAAAACCTATGCAACACTAAGAATCTTTTCCACATGCATCTCACACTGCATCATCTGAATCATGCAAATGTTAGCACCTATTAAATTATTAGAGCTATTCATCACAAACGTAGGGGTAGGCAAAATATAACTTCATTCAAATATAACATTATAGGCTACTTAAAATTCCAGTGGAATGCAAAAATATATGATAAAATACTTTAATTAAAAAAGTGAATTTACATATTGTATCAATAAAGAATATTTAAATAAATATACCTATACCAGAATCTGCTGAGAAATCTTGGCTCTCACTTGTCCTCCTCTGACATCAATCTCACATAGGCTACATCTCAAAAAGTGATGTCAACCCACCCACAAGCAACCCTCATTTGCATATGCACACAGCAGGTGATGGGTTGGCATGGATTGGCTTGGGCATCCAATGGGAGGCAATAAAGAGTCACCAGGAGAGCTATTTAACCCCAAATTCGAATTCACACACTTCCTGGGCTCCTCCTGGAGGAGGGATTTAGGTGTTTAATGACATCTCATGCATTTGCATATGCACAAGATTCCTTCAATCAGCTCTGTAAAAAGAATGTGCATTATTTTAATGGAAAAATAAAAGCTCAAACATTGCCTGACTACCATAAAATTACAGTTTACATTACTTGTACAGTACAGTTTTTAAAATGATTTTAATAGTTATTTTAAATGTACATTTATATTTTGAAACATTTTGAAAATATATAGTGTTAAAATCATATTTTTTAAGCAATAATTATTATAAGACGCATTCCTAAAAGCCCCTGTATTACACTTTTTGTATCTTTAATTTTTTACTTTTTTTTGTTTTAAAACAAGCTATACCTTATAACAAATAAGGACAATTTGTATTTGATTTAAATAACTACTTTTCTTTTACAATAAATTTACAATATTTAAAATGTATTTTAAATTAGATTTTTTATTTAAAAATATGTTTAATATATTGGTAGACTCATATTTTGTTTTTTAGTAAAAAAATATGAATTAACTTAGAATGTATTTTGATGCATTAGTAGAGGTAGCCTCTACTACCTCTTACATTTGTGTATATCAATTAAGTCTTTTGTGTCTAATTTTTTGGTACACCTTTTATTATCATATTTGAAATATATAAAAATGTTCAAAAGGCTGCTTTTTAATTAATATAATATTATTACTATATTTATGATATTTATGTTAATTATGCATATACTGAAATTATTTTAAATATGCCTACTGTTAACATTTTGTTAGTTGTTAATAATATTTTTAATAAGTAAAAATTTGAATAAATCTAGATTTTTAGGGTACTTTACATGACAACGTACAACAATGTCCTAAAAACTTGATTTTTTGTTGTTGCAATTTTGAAAAGTTTTGCATACAGACCACAACATTGTCAAAAAGATGCTGTATTATGCTGTAAAAAAAATACATGTCTTAAATATATGTCTACACAACACGAATGTGCAAAGACATTGCTGTTTTTACAAAATTCACGTTTTTTTTATCACAGAGACGATAAAGGTATAATTTTAACTTATAATTATAACAAAAACTTTCACTTTGAAACCTGTTTGTTTGCATTTTCAGACCCACAAAATGCTGTTATGTAAATGAATGGCCAAAACGTATGAAGAGTGTTACATTTTTAGTTGAAAACTTTGCGAAAACACCCCCTTGCTGATGCATCCAAAGTCCCTGCATGACAGTTTTTCTATGTTGAGTTTTTTATATCTTTAATTTTTTTTCACACATGCTAAATGTGATTTTGCAGTCTATGATTGTTATTTGTTGTACTGTTAGTTTAACTGCTTTGCATGCTTTGGATTAAAGCATCTGCTAAATAAATAAATGTAAATGTAATGTAAATGTTATGCATTTTTTGCTGTTGAGTGCAATAGATGTTTTTTTTTTTTTTGCTGACTTGTCAGTTGCTGCCAGTTGTCCAGATTTGATTAACGGGTTCTGGGTGGGGCAAAGTGTGCAAGATGCTAATAGATCAAAGGGACAGGTATTCACCCTGTTGGTCAAGATCACGGAACCTTGACCTTTCATTAGACCTAGGGAGGATTCCTTGCTCTCTTCCTCATGTGATTAAAAAGGCATCAGGTGGTATTCAACCTGCTCAGTCAACCTATTCGCTCAAGGGTCAGGCTTCGGGGAATTCATGATGCCAGCCTTTGATAGGTGCACTTCAGTAAGCATTAGAGCAACAAAGAAAGTTTAGATATACAGGGAATGTTGCAAGACAGGATTGCATTTTTGTGTGTTTTATCACCACAAATCTATTACATATTAATATCTCCTGATGACCATCACATCTAACACTACAGCAGAAGTAAAGAAAACAAGAAAAAGCCTATAGAGAGAGCATTTTTCCATTCATGTCTACGCTGTAAAAAGTGATAAGCTGCAATTGTTACCTTTAAAGAGCCATTTTCTACCCGATTCAACCCATAAAAAGTTGTGTTCCTGGTATAAATTAATGTATAGGTTGATTCAACAATGCTAAATTTTCAACAATGATTCAACAATGCTTTTTTACTTGAATAAAATCAGCTAACTTATATGTCATAAGTTTTTTTCAGTGTACGAATGGTCAGATAAAGCTTTCTGCATCTGATAATTAGTTTTAGAAAACTTTTTTTTAAGTGCATGAGCATGTAAAACTGACCCCATGCTGGCAGGTTGCTGAGAGCGGTTGCCAGGACGTTGTTAGGGTTGCTAAGGCATTTTATGTGCCTTTTAGCATGTTGCAATGTATCGGGCAGCTGCTAACATGCCCATGTCAAAAGAGCTAGAAATGGCAAAGACCTCTTCATTAGTGTGTTCAAATATGTATTTATTGCACAATTTATGCCTCCCAGAAGAAAAGTGTTACAAAAATAATAATCAATTGCCTAAGCATAAAACTAAATAGAGAAGCTAGAGCCTTTCTACTGTTTATTTCTCATTTCGGCACTGGTAACCAGTGCACAGCTTTGAGGACAGATTCTTAATTAGCACTTCTTGATAACAGCATGCTAATGTTTTAAGAACCTCTGCCACACACACACACTTCTTTAAGGATTTGTCCCCAGTGACGCGAAAGCACCAGCTTCATAGCCTGCAGGTCATCCTTCTCTCTTCTTTATTTATTTTTTTTTTAAGCAAAAAAAAAATAGTTTGTCCATATTTGACCCAACCATTGGTTGAAACAACCTATTTTTAGAGTATATATATTTTAAAATGGTTAGTTCCAATCCTTGCTTCTGATTGGTGAATAGATATGCTTTATTCATGATAATATATATATATATATATATATATATATATATATATATATAGATGCACACCTGAGAGGGGATCGTCAATGCAATTATTTTGTCAAAGCAAAGAAACTGAACTCACCCAGCCTGATGTCATTGACCGGCCTCCTATAAACTCTTGAGCATTTGTATGAGACAATTGGATCAAAAGGATGGGTCGAAAAGGCTAAGCAAATTTATAAAAAGACCATAAAGCCAGAGAAAGAAAGATAGGCCACATCTCTCCAGGGAGATTCGTCAATCACTGTGGGAAGAGCCTTTGTTCTGTGTAAGGTCAATGTCTTAAATTAAGATGTAAAGAAAGGAGATGATAGACACTGAATTTGAGACACTAGTCAGCGATAACTTACTAAACATTTTTGCCATATGGGACATTGTTAGAAAAAAGAGGACACGTGGTATAGCCGTAAGAAACACTATTGTCATAAAGTTCAGCCTGTGTACCGCCAGCAATTGGCTGGCACTAATTATCATCTTTAGCTAAACAGGCAAAATGGGCTGGATATGACTCTTTCACTCACAAATAATAATGCAACAATGTGTAGTTTAATGCTGAATACAGGCAACATATGCAAATTGAAAATTATAGGTTGTGGTCGAGACAACAATCTTGGCTAATGTTGCACTTGTCTGATTTGCTATTTTGCAGTGTCAGAAATTATTATTATTATGGGGCACACAGGAATTGGTTTTGGTTTTCATGGCAATTTTTTCCAACCATAGAAAACTCATAGAAATTTTTTTTGTATGTAAAACCAGATATATTCTGTAGCAATATTGGATGCGCAGAATGTAAATCTATCTTGTTTTAGGGATGTTTAAAAACAAGTAATAAATAAATAATATAAATATATAAATATATATAAATAATATATATATATATATATATATATATATATATATATATATATATATATATATATATATATATCCATTATTTATTATAATCACTGACACACTAAATACAAACACTAAAGCAGTAAAAATGAATCAACTGAAATCTGAATCAAATATCTCAATATGAACAATTAATGCTGTTATTTATTTATTTATTATTATTTATTTTACCTCAAATACAAGCAGAATAATGTTTAAGATATTACAACAGAATAATCTACATTTTGAATAACTTAATTTATAGTCAAAGTATGTGGCATGTTTGTATGAGCCCAGTTTAATTTCTTATAGTTAAAAGGCATTTTTATATTTCATTCTTTCATATATCTGATTCGTTGTTGAACTGAGATACCAGAATATAATTTAAAAGTCTCTCAAATCTGAAACAACAATGCCTATTATATGACTTTTATTCCTCGATCAACATCCATAAACTACCAAGATAGTCCCTGTCAGCTTTAATGGGCGTCGTTGACGGCCAGTACCACCCGCCCTGATAGGCAATACCACCGCCAGCTACTTTTGGCTGGGTAATATAGTGCGGTACTCGTTTCAGGTGTCCATACTAGTGAGCGCAAGCCGCGGCTAGAGAAGGGATCACACTGTCGCTATAAAGGGAGCAGAGAGGAAGCGAAGTTTACATGAATAGGCGGACCGCAAATTAGCAAACACCCTCGCAAACTTCACTTCTGAGCTACACCCGGATAATACAAACCCACGCGCCTGGAAAACAAACACAACACAGGATTATTCAACACGACGCTTTCCTAACTTTGTTGACATGAAAGGGCTTTTTCTGCAAAACATTTGTCTGCAGCTCACCGGCTGAACTGCAACACCTATTTTCGTGTCTCAACTGACATGCAATACTGACTTCTCGACTCCTGTATTACGGTAAGTGGTTGCCTAATTTATGTGGGTGATCTTAATCGTTTTTGAGGAAAAAGTAAGGCATTTTGCTGACGAATAGAGCAACTGTTGATGACAGTTTACACTCGTAGTAGTATATGCATTTTACATGAACATTACATCGTTGCGTCACGAAACAGAACACACGTTATGTGTTGCGAAACTTCAAGTTTGGTAACGTAAAGCAGATGCATGGAGACCATAATACTTATAGCCTTTTTTGGACTGTTATTCCAAATAAAATAAAATAAAGTGCAGACTATTTTATTTGCAATCATTTCAAATCTGCAAGATTAAAAAAAATGATAAAATGTAATTATATTATATACTAGAAGCTCATTGAAAATAAAACAAAGAGCTTTAAGTTAATTATCTCTCACAGTAGAGCCCCATAAATCAATGTTTTAAAAATCGGATCAATTGTGGTTTTCAGATCTTGATCTCTAAAGAGGACACCAATGCCAAACTAGCCGCTAGCAAAATAAAAAGTGGGAGATGGAGGAAAACGACCAATATCAACACGACTTCAACGACCACCACAACTTGGACGAGGACTTTTTCAAATCGACCGCACCAAGCGGAAGACATTTGGAAGAAATTCGAGCTGCGTGCCAACCCCGCCCATGTCGCCTGTCAGGATACTGGAAGCCACTGTACATCTCCAGGGGACCGATTAGAGTGGGTGTCTCCAAGTTTTTGGGGCAGGACGACGACCAGGAGCTACACTCCAAACGCGACCGCTGGAGGAGACTCTTGGAAGAACTTGAGACTCCATCATTATTCAGGACTGTACGGCTGGAGCAGCTTCTCCGCCACCCAGCAGCTGGAGAAAGTTGTCGCAGGCGAGCGTTTGTCCTGCTCGGCGCGGTCGGAACTCTCCAGGCAAAAGCGCAGGGTCGTCCCGCCAGTGGACGCTCCTCGTCTCAACAGCTTCGACGACAGATTGCGTCGATCCAGCAGCTGTCCTTGCAGCCCCCTGACCAGCAGCTGCAAGAAGCAGGGTGTCGTCCGGGTCGGAATCTCGCACCGACTCTCTCGGGTAAGCACAACGCAAAACTCGCTTATTTACTTAACCGTGTAGACCTCAAGTGTACAGTGCACATTTGCAGCTGTGTTGACACCTGACAGATGTTCGACATATGTGATCACTCTGTGCAGTTGTTTACTTAGATCTCACGCACCAAACCTGACATTGCCGGACCTGAATAAGAAGGAGAGCATGGTGCCATTGGCATTTCACCTTGAATTACTTAATATATGTGGAATGTAAAAGTGTGTTGTGTTCCTTGTTCCCTAGTGAAACAAAAGGAGACATTGTTTTACTTGTGGCTGGTGCCTACTAGTTCATGATCAGCAATAATAAGGGTACTTGAATCTTGGAAAGTGGTAAGGGTCACTCAATTGTCCATGAATGAACAGTCAGTATGAAGCTGACAGTAGAGATGTAGCCTAGTTGATTCTTCTAAAAGGCATTTGCAATTTAAATTTCACCCAAAATTATCATTGTGAAACTTTATTCTTATTTTGAATGTTTTCACCATACAGTGAAAGTGTCCAAAGCAACATTAGAGCCCATTGACTTTCATTGTATGGGCCAAAAATACATTTTTTTGATTATTATTCCTTTTTAATAGCAAATTTCTGATTTTGCAACAAAAATATTTGGGTTTGTGCTCAATGACAGAAGTAATTGCGTAGTAGAAATCAGAGTAGATGGAACTCGGAACAGATGCTTCTCTTATCAAAATACACATCAGAGGTGACTCCAAGTTCATTATTGGATATCAAAGCCTTGCTTACTTTCCTCTTGCTGAAAGTAGGGAACTAACACTACATTCTGAATGGGTTTTAAAGAGCAAGAATTGGTGGATGGAAAGGTCAATTTGAACAAAGGCTGCAAAAGAGCACATGATCTGTCTACAATGGATGCGAAACTAGACATGTAACCTGAAGTATTTTCTGTTGTTCTTTCAGATGATGAAGAGATCGATGTAGTAACGGTGGAACATAAGCAGAACAAGTCGCGCTTGGTGAACGCCCGCAAACCGGTGACCATTACTGTTCACGCAGACCCTTATGACCCTTGCATGAAGCGTTTCCACATCTCCATTCACCAGCAACAGCACAACTATGCTGCCCGCTCGCCCGACAGTTATCCAGAAGAGGAGCCTCCTCGCAAGAAGATCAGGCAAGAGACACGAATGAGTTCCCCACCCCAGACCCCTGAAAGAAAACCCCCCACCTTCCCCCCAGTCCCTCGCCCAATCTCAGACTGCATCCGCATCTCCAACACACTCATCCTACCACTTCAAATCCCAACCATCCAGCCCTCAGAGTTCAGACTGTGAGGACACGGACAAACGCAAGACGCACAACTACTTGGAGCAGAAGACGCAATGACCTACGCTCGCGCTTCTCTGGCCTTACGGGATGAAATCCCAGGCCTCGCTGACTGTCCAAAGACACCCAAAGTTGTGATCCTGACCAAGGCCACGGAATACCTGCGACGCTTCATGTCAGCGACAAACACAAGGCCCAGGAGAAGAAGCAGCTGAAAAGCAGGCAACAGCAGTTACTACGGAGACTCGCTGAACTGAAACGTGCATAAACCTTCATAGTCCAGCCATTATTTCAATAGGAACTATGTAGAGCTGTGTGTGTGTTGTTTTTGTTTTTTCCCAAGTTCCACGTGGGGATATTTAATAGAATGGACACTATTTTGAGATTAGTTCTTCAGTTTTTGTTTCTTTGCACATTTGCCTTCGCAACTGGGGGAGGGGGACGTACTTGTGGAAGCTGCGGTACTGTGTGTTCTCAAGTGGACCCTAATAAGTTTCAAACAATTTTCCAAAGAGGGTCGTTATTTCTGACATTTTCATTACCGATTTAGACCCTGAATGTGTGTTCTCTTAAATTCTCTCGCAAAAGCGAAAGTATTTTGGCGGGGAAGTATTATTTAATTGAATTAGCATGCCAAATTAGGCGTTATTTGAAATGTAGCAATTTATATGCACGTGTAATTCTCCTAATCCGTCAAGGTTTTTTGATTTGTTTTGTGGCAGAATCTAGAATTCATCTGGTTTAAGATATTTAAGTGTCTTGGATCCATGTAACTTCTCCGTTTATAGGGATTTTGTTACCTAAATGAACCTAAATTTTAGGAGAGCTGTGTGCCACCATTGCCACATGATGACAGTGTAAGTTTAACAGACAGGAAGTTGCATCACTGTTACTTTTGTTATATTGTGTTTGTTCCTTTTGTTATTGTATATTATTCTTTATCTTGAACATTCAGGACCGTGTCCCAGCACAGCCTTGCAGTGTATATAAACTGTGGAAAATTCTTTGGACATATGTATATAATAGTAGTGATGTACAGGACATTGTGTAAAAATACATACTTTGTGTTTTGAATCTGAAAATCAGCACTGTTAATAGACTTTATTTTCTATTTTTCTGTTATTTGTCCTAAACCTTGGTTGGCCCACCTGCCTTCCCTAGAGTATCTCAAAGTTTCTATTTTTGTTAAGAAAAGTTTTTAAAAAATTCAAAAAGTTAAATAAAACAACACTATCGACATTTCATTTTTCATCACTAGCCACTTTATGCTGTTTTCACTGCCTATTCCCTTGCGTTCTGAAATTTCTTCGGCTTAATATCGCTCTTGTGGCAGAAAGAGAATGCTGAAAGAATTTTGTACTAATTATATTTTCTTACAGAATTGATTGTATCATTGTTTGATTTCTATTTAAATAGAAAGTTGTACTGGTGGCATATGCTTGCTTATCTCCCAATATGACCATCAGAATTTATGCACACTGTTCTTCATGATGCCTAAGAATGTTAAATATAAATGGTCATGTGTTCACAGCAATCATTGTGACTTATGTTTGTTCGTTCTGCTTTGAAATTGTATGGCAAAAAGGGTAAATTACCATGAGAAATTGACAGTACTTGATACCAGGGTGCATATGCCACCAGGATTTGTTTTTTTGTTTTCTTTTTTCTTTCACTTTTGTTCCTTGTCATCAGGTGTCGATACTGGGAAAAGAATGGCAACAGCATTGTTTAAGCACTTTGTGTTCTGTACCTCATAAGCCTATATACATAAACTCAAAATTGGGTAAACAATAAATAAATTCAGTTCAAATCACTTCAGCATGTTTGTCTTTCTTTGTTGAATTTAACTCAAATTAACTGATGTGTGAAAGTTATTATATAAATGAAAATTCCATCACCATTTACTCATCCTGGGACCAGTTGCATAAACACAGCAGCTATGTAAAGGTCTTAAGAACTAGTCTGACCAACTTGCAATTACTTAGAGCTAATTTAGTAGTCTTCGTTTTCTGATTTCAAATTAGACCATTCTACCCTTTTATGTAACAAAAAAGTTATGAAAAGTCTTGAAGAAAAAAATTAGATGACTAACTCGTAAGATTAGTCTAAGAAGTTTTATGCAACCGGCCCCAGATTGTTCCAAATGTGTATACTTGAACAGAACTTGAGATGCCAGTGACCATTCATAAAAAGGGTTAGTTCACCCAAAAAACTATCCTATAATTCACTCACCCTCAAGCCATCAGGTGTATATGACTCTCTTCTTTCAGTCAAACTCATTCGGAGTTATATTAAATAATATCCTCGCTCTTCTAAGCTTTATAATGGAATTGAATAGTGGGTTTTTTTTTGAAGCTCCAAAAAGCACATCCATCCATCTTAAAATTAATTCCATACTGACTCCAGTGGGTTAATAAAGGCCTTCTGAAGTGAAGCAATGGGTTTGTGGGGAAAAACCCCCATATTTCTCCCACAGGATATCTGCCATAAGGGTGACGTCTGACCCAACGTTTGGCATAGGACGTATGACATATAACATAGGCGTAGCATAAGCTGAGGTGAGAATTGATGAATGCGGAAGCACAGAGGAAAGAGGAAAAAATATCCTTTGTGTTAGGGTCAGAGGTCAGCTTTCTGCCAGAACTCGACTCACTCATGAACGGGCGTACGGCTGTTTCCGGAAGCTAGAGTGATTATACTTATAAATACAGAATATTTTTCTTACAAAAATTCGACAAAAGTCGTATGGATTACTTTTATGATGAATGGACGCACTTTCTGGAACTCAGGGCTCTATTCACTCCCATTATATAGTTTGGAAGAGCCAGGATGTTATTTAAAATAACTCTGACTGTGATCGACTTAAAGAAGAAAGTCAAATCCACCTAGGATGGCTTGAGGGTGAATAAATGATGGGATCATTTTCATTTTTGGGTGAACTATTCCTTTAATTGTATGAAAAAGATGCAATAAAAGTGAATAGTGACTGTGACTAATGTCATAAATGGCTTGGAACAGTATCAGCGTAAGTAAACGATGACATCTGTATGAATTATCACATTAAGTTGATCTCTAAGACATCTTGATCTTCTGACAGATCAAGATCATTTACTCAACCTCAAGTTTTTCCAAATCGGAATAAATTTCTTTGTTTTCCTGAACACTGAGGTAGATATTTTGAATTAAGTCTGTAACCAGACCGCTTTGGGGCACCATTGACTTCCATAGTAGGAAAAAATGTCAATGGTGCCCCAGAATTGTTCAGTTTCCAGCATTCTTCAAAATCTCTTTTTTAGTGTTCAACAGAACAAAGAAATGTATAGGCTACAGGCTTGGAACAACCTGAGGGTGAGTAAATTATGGCAGAATTTATTTTTTGGGGTAACTTATCCCTTAATATCGCGACACTAGAGGAGCATTGGTTATTAAAATACACCATAACTAATGTTTATACAATATTATCTATTGTACTTGCATAAGAAACTTGCAGACTTGTCTGATAATAAAGTATTATATCATATCATCATATCACATTGGCTCAGCAGTGCCAGAAAATAGGGCAAGATTTTACTATACTGTATGTGGCAAAAGAGATATGCTACTCCATCAACACCTGTATGAGTGTGTGTGAAGTCGATTCGATCGTTTCATTAGCGAGAGCCGCATTTAGTTGACACGTCGTAATGGCAACGATCATCATCTCTTTCCTTGGCCCAGAACGCTCAGTTGCCATGGAGACGGAAGAGAGCTATTCATACCCCTGTTCTTCCGGAAGGCGCGCGAGTCGACCTGGTGTCAAAGCTGCAAATTAAACGGTAAAAATTACACAACCCATCATAATAATGTGAGTGAAAACTCAAAGCTGTCATTACTGCAATGAAGGCAAAGGATACTGATGATAGGTTCACTATTACTATGTTATTAGCTACTGAGTGTACTCTGAATGATGGAAATCTGTACCTTTTCTCAACTTGATTCCTCCATGTTTGGAACAGAGCCATTTTATTGTCCATATATCAAGATTCTTGTTTTTTGTACTTTTTGTTTGACTATAATAACTTTTGTCCTATCTCTGAATGAAATACAATTGCCTTCCCCGTACCTGCTATAATTGAATCCTTCAATCTCGTTCCTATGGAAACAGTTTTAGTTGCTTGGATACAGTTCCCTCCTCTGAGGCGAAGTCAGACGCACATGCTCAGATCATTCCTCAGCCCTCCTGAGAGACTTCTGTCATGGCGGCCGCCACGCGTGTACTCAAGAAAGGCATCGCTCCGTCTTTAGTGGTGATTTTAGGAGCCACTGGAACAGGCAAATCCAAACTGGCTATCGAGATCGGGAAAAGGCTGAATGGGGAAATTATAAGCGCTGATTCCATGCAGGTAAGTCGAGCGATCTGCTGCATCATCTGTCAAACAGGGAAGCACGTGAAAGGGCATTGCTTTTAACAAATGACAGCTCGTTTTAAAACAGCAGAACTGCTAAATTAAACTGTTTATGCTTTATGAAGAAAACACGTCATTTGTCAAAGCTTTTATAGGCTACTAACGTTAGTTTTTATAATGCGTTGAGCCATAACCACATCAGCAGGCCAAAAGCATTTGGACTGCCAAAGTGTTTATTACAGGCTTATAATAACATTTCCTCTCGAAAATAGATTGCAGCAAACGTTGTGTGAATGGTTTGCACAGCGCATTGTAAACGTTTGAGGATTTAGAGTTATTTTATTTCCTCGTGCCCATCGCTGGTCGCCATTTTTGACAATGCTCCACGCGCTTATAATTTATTAATTTGTCATATAGTCGTGTATATTTGATCCACCGCCACCACTATTATGTCAAACAACATATAGCCTGATAACTGGTTTCTTGTTTTGGGTGATTTGTTAATTTGCCGACTGCATGGATAATCTAAAGGTGGCATTACTTCAATTTTATTCTCTGTTTGGATGGGTTTCACTAAATATATAGAACGTTATTGACCATCTGAACACTAGTACGTCAATCATTTGTTTGGTTATGTTTGGATCATTTTGACCAAAGCAGTAGATATCTTTTGCATGAGCTCAATAGGTCATGTATGACCGGTCCTCCCTCCTGTCCACTATCTGATACCAGACTTTATATCCAAACCAAAGTACATCTAAGAGAAAGCTGTCCATTTGCATTACTATGAATCCTAATTGCATTTACACCACTGGCGCAGATATCCAGAGAAGTGCACCAGTCACCTGAGCTGTGACATAAAAAGGAGCAAAAAAAAAAAAAAATATATATATGTATATATATATATATATATATACACACACACACACACATATGGCACGGTTTCACATAACCCACAGTTCGGTTTGTATCACAGTTTTAGGGTCACGGTTTTTGGTTCTGTACGTTTCTTGTTATTTTTTTCTTTATCTTTAATACTCCAGAAATTTACTTCCGCATTTGATATATATCTTATCTATCCACAATTTTCGATACAGTATAGCAATTGCTTTTCAGCGTGTTTATCAACGCCGTTGACTTAACATTACATTACTGTATATGACCTACCCCAACCCCGTCCCTAAACCTACCCGTCACTGGGCTTAATAACATTTATGAGCCTTTTCCTACCATCCTAGGAAAAATTGCTCCCGAGATTTTTTCCTGAGAAAATTGCTCTGCTTCTACATTTTGCTTTGTTTCGCTGGGACATTTAATGGCGTGTATATACACGCGGAATCACTCGGACATTTAACGGCGTAGACATATGCGCAAAAGATCACGGTTCCATTTTGAGCATGGACATGTGACGCGGATAGCTCAAAATGCGTGGAGATAACACGCCACTTGACTTGGAAGCGGCGTGTATGTTTATTCATAGTAATGATGCCATGTTGCACGAGGCTACATTGCGCATGCCATGAGATGCTAAAAACCTGAAGAAAGTTTTTGATAGGACTCATTACTCATCACTCAGACCTGAACATTACAGTGGCTTAGTTCGCAGTGTAAGTAGAAGCTCATTGCTCACTGCCAGACTATTAACTCATCAGTACAAGGCAGAATCCGTATGCTTATTAGTTACTTTTTGTTAATTATGTGACCGCCCATGCATGCATTACTTACTCACTTTAGCCCAGGGCTGTCAAACAAATAGTCACGATTAATCAATCCAAAAATAAAAGTTTCTGTTTTTACATAATATATGTGGGTGCACTGTGTATAATTATTTTGTCTAAATACACACACTTGCATGTATATTTAAGAAAAAAAAAATATAAATCTATATACAGTATAAACATGAAAATATTTCTTAAATATATACAAGCATGTGTTTTTTATGTATATATATATATATATATATATATATATATATATATATATATATATATATATATATAATTATACACAGTGCACCCATATATATTGTGTAAACACAAACTTTTATTTTGGATGCGATTAATCGTTTGACAGCCCTAAGCCTTACAAATGCATTTTGGTTTAATCTGACTCATCTAGTTGCCTTAGTGCGGTGTTCTTACAAATATCGAAGGAATTAAATATAGCTTTACTGTGTCATTGTCAACTTTTAGGCATTTCAAGAACCAGATTATCCAGCTTTTTGCAGCTATGATCAGGTAAAATAGCTGAGGTTCTGCATCCTCCACCAAGTACTGTGTCAGTAATAGATGAAAAGCCTTTGTCTGTATGGACTCCCTGGAAACCAGGCCTGGGAACTCGAGGGTGGGCTTAGTGAAGGTTTGGTACTGCATTTGCATATAGGCCTGTTTATTATTCTTCAGAAGAAAGGGACTTTTCTCCTTTTGAATTTGGGTCATTTTAATCATACATTAAAGCCTCATTCAGGATGTGGAAATTGGGCCCATTACCAGAATATGAATTGGGTGTAGTTCACATATTTTATTGGTTGAATGTGTTTTAGGACATTTGATTATTGGGATGGTTGATTCAGGATTTTACTTTTCTAACTTGTTTGTATCGGTACATTTCATTATGTATTATTTGGTAATTCAGTCATAGTTTTGACGCAGGCTTTGCAAACAGACTTTTGCGAAATGGATCTGCCAGCAATGGCACAAACATGCAAGTATCCATGTTTATTTCAATGCCTGATCTGTGATCAGTGATATCTGATATGTAAGTCAGAAATATTCAGACAGATAATCTTTCTCTCAAAATCGGTCAATACCGTTTATGCATGAGTAAATCAAGCTAGTTGACTACATGATCAACTTCCCATCATTCCTCTCTTAGTAGGATGATAAATGATCTTATATTTAGAAAGCAATCAAAGATCGATCCCTTTACAACCGTCCAAGCTGTCAATCACATAGCACCAGTTGATTTGGACACTTGCCAAAACTCGTTATGAAATTAATGGCTCTGTAACACTGCATAACAAAGCTCTTACTGTTTTTACATCGTGTTTGCATTGTTATTTGGTGAAAGTATTCGTCATGAAAGTGCAGATATTGTGCAGAAACGCATGCGCGTCAGTTGGGCTTTATAATTCTCATCTAGTTATATTTTGATGTTTGTCTAGAGATTACACCTGAAAAAGTCTGAATCTTATTTATAATTGTTTTATTTAATTTTTTTTATAAATTGTGTACATTTGTGTACCTTTTATATTAATTTTGTTTTGTTCTCAGGTGGACAATTTGCAGAAGGTGCAATCCTTTATTTGTAATGTTGTATTAAGAGACAAAACTAAGGCCAAATGGCCTTACTATTGTATTCAAAGTTTTACAGTAAATTGATTTAACTGTATTGTTATATAATTGTTGGCACTGGCACTTATGAACACTAAACGGGTAAAAATTGCAATAACTAGGCTTAGTTTTGGAGCCAAATGTTGGAGTTGGAAATAAATACCTCTAGTTTTTTTTTAAGAAATAAAAGCCAGGCGCTTGATCATTTTACAGCTTTATTTTCGATATACATTATTTGTTTTGGTTGTTCAAAAACACACACAAACAAATTATCCGATTAAATGAACGATTAGGTGCTAGATTAACCGATTACTTAAAAAAAAATCGATATCTGCAGCCCTAAACAAAAGAAATGAACCAGAAAAGATTTCGATGTGAAAGAAGGCGGAGCCTCTGTGCACACCTATCTATTATGCAATTATCGTGATTACCAGTCATAGCTTCGGCTTGGCAATCTGTTTCAAACTCCAGACACAGTTTTTTATATTTTTTTATGATGTTACGTCAGTTCTTAAATTTCACTTTAAGTATACTGGGACCTTCAGTGCGGATTGAGCCATTCTGAGAGACTGAAAACAATGGATCATGAACAGATAAAAGAACATTGTTTCACACTCTGAAACATAAATTACATATATTTAATGCATTTATTCATTTCATTTAGCTGACGCTTTTATCCAAAGCGAATTACAATTGCTATAAATGTCAGAGGTCGCACGCCTCTGGGGCAACTAGGGGTTAAGTGTTGCTCAGGGACACATTGGTGTCTCACAGTGGATTCGAACCCGGGTCTCTCGCACCAAAGGCATGCGTCTTATCCACTGCACCATCACCACCCAGTTTTCAATAATAAAATTGAAATTGCGATTTTAGTTTCATTTTGATAAATCATTCAGCCCTGCATTTGGCCGTGGACTCTTGACTTAGCATCCATTCATAATACTCTAGCAACTGCACGACAATCAAATTAACTTAGCAACCACATAGCAACTTTTGCAAAGGCAAACGTTATGTTCCATAGAAAACGTGAAACTCTAGTTGTCCTTCTCTCATCCTTGCGGATGTATTGCTCTATTGAGAGTGGCATGGCTGTCACCTGGTGCAGTTAATTGGGTTACAGCTAATAAAATTCCTCCCCTTGTGCTGCAGTGCAGTCGCTTCCACCCCTCACACACTGAGCAGCAAGCTGGCTCCTTCAAGACCCCTCACTGGTGTAACGCTCCACAAGAGACAAAAAGAGTCAATGAGAGCTTTGGATTGAGCTAGCAGTAGTAAATGTGTGCTTTATGTATTTGTAGAGTATATTTATAAGTATTGCATTTGTCCATAGATAGATAATGCATGTTTGTGCTTGGGAGAGTTGGGTTTTTTCTTTGAGTTCTGAGCACTGTTGCATGCAGGCTAGATGCTGGGAAGACGCTATTGACGTGCTGAATTGGTGTCTACATGCCTATTATGCTCAGTAGCTTTCATTGCGCATATTGGCCTTGCAGCTTACACAGGGCACTATTTACATTTTGAATGGGAGTACTGTACGGAGGGGTAGAATGGGACTTAGCTGAGAGAACGACCGATTGTTCATGTGGTCAGGTTTGGATTAAATATTTGAATAATGGTTTGTTGAAGTCCGGTACCCAAATTCTTTCTGTTGGAGAGAGTAGTGACATGAAAGGTCAAGGGAGGGCAGGGTTCAATGGACCTCGGGTCGACAAACTGCTCATGGGAACCCTGGCTGAGGCATGTAACTGAAGAAAAGTAAGAAGGGATTTTAGATGCTTAGGGCATCCTGCCTTTCACACAAGGTCTTCAAGATCCCCAACAGCCTTTTTTAATAGGCCATTCACAAGAGTGAAGGACCTGGAGACTTTAGCGCAAACGGTTATTAATGGACTTTAGTTGGTGTTTGGGCTCGCTGATGCAGAACCGATTCTACTACTCTTTGCTGGTGTCAGCTTTTGATCAGTGTAAAAGCAATCCAAAGGGTTTAAGGGTATCATGGTAACATGGATTACACAGAAACGAGACACCCCGGAAAAACCGTACAAACACCCACGCTGTTGTTTGAGCTACAATGACCTGCTAAATGACTGGAGTCCTGTTATACTGAATGGTAGCCTAACTAATAACACGGAGCAGCCGTTAGGAATCCATAAAGCAGTGATGTTATTGTCTATAATTTGTAGATTATAGGATAACATTAGTGCTGGGCGGTAAACCGGTTCAAACCGAAAACCGGTTTATATTTTCGTAGCGATTTTGCAATGCAAGACAAGATTTCCTTTTATATTTACTTGAATGCACGTAATGTTCCTGGAGTTGTACTTGAACTAGCAAAAGTATTCAGAGTTGTTCTAATTGTGTTGTTTAAAATAAAAGTTCTGTATTTTGACTGCCGTTGTCTTTGCATTTTGATTCCTCACTTCATTAGAATCATGAATGGCTCTTATTTGTAAACAGAATAATTTTCTGGGGCCATGCAAACCTGTATTACTAGTGTGGAATTATTCTACAATATTCACTAATGACAGTAAAATAGACCATCCTAAGTCAATTTACTGCAGTAATTCCTCTCTTAACCAGTAGAAAATGCATTGAACACCTGACTATGCATAAAAAATAAATTAAAAAACCGAACCGAAAAAAACGAAAAACCGTTATGATTTTGAAAAAAACCGTGATATCAATTTTTGGTCAAACCGCCCAGCACTAGATAACATTTCCATAGTCCACTTTAGTCATTCAACAGTATAAGCAACTTTCCAACTGCATTTAGAGTATTAGTAGACTGTCTGCTAACACTTTATTTTGATGTTCCCCCAACAAGAAGTAACTTTGTAACTTCTGTAGTATAAGTGCTAGTACAGGGCTCCAGACTGTGACCAAATGGTTGCATTTTGCGACCAAAATTTGAGTGTTCATGTGCGACCAGTAAATTTGCCACACGTTAAACCCATGGTGGAAGGGGCGCGTCAATGAATCCGTGACAGAGAATAGCGTGCGCAAACGTCTGTGGGAAGGAGACGGAGACAAATATCACATCCTGCTATGTGCGTCTGAGCAATAAGCGATCTCGACTCGTTACCTAGCAGTGAATGCAAACAAAATGAAAGTGGAACGAAATACGCTACCGTCTATGATTAGGACCTTCGAGCAGCAGCAGGGCCCCGAACCACTGACGGTAAAACAAAGCCCCGAACTTGCCAGTCGCGGGCCGATCTCGCTCACGCGACACTGTTACTCAGGAGATCCAGTGAAGAAATCCATTGAATTCGCCTCAGAATTAATAACATCATCACTACGAGATCCAGTGTCTAGAGTCTTTTATAAACCATAGATATCAGATCAAACAGCGCTGACGTGGAAACCAGGAGAAACACATATAGACGGCCTGGAGTAACCTCCTTTTAACACTTGGTGTAATTTTGAATTGATTGACGTTGGTTCCACTGGAAGTGTTTATGAGCCTCATGTTGACTTCTAATTGAATTTTAATTCATTTTTTTAAACCATCTTTCCCTTTTCAGTGTCAGTCTAGAGCAAACATGTGCTCTTTAGCCTGAGCTGTGAATTTTTTTTTTTTTTTGTAAATGCAGCTTGACTCTGAAGCTTTTACTTTGAGTTGATTGCCATTCTCCTATGATAACCAATTTCAACAGACACTCAGCTGTGCTTAAGAGTCTTGAAGGCCCATTCACATACTCAATAACATTTACCTGAACTTTATGTAACCTTATGACATAATGTGAAGACTCTTTAAAGAACGATTTGGACAGAAGGATTTGCGGCCTTTTTTTCATTTTCTTCCTTTGACTTTCTCCCATAACAAATGACAGGCCTTGACACGTGTGCTCTCCTGTTTCACGGGATAACCGTAATTTAAAGAGAATCATTTATCAACCTGATTTGAATACTGGACGCAGGCTTTTAAAGCATTTGTCTGATTTCTGCTTATTTTCTCAGAGCTTTTTGATAAGGTGTTGCACCTGTTTGAGCACTAACATCACCCTGTGTGGCGGGTTAATGGGTCAGGGCCTCAAAGCAGACAGAACCTGCTGTCTGAAAACTGCATGGACCGCATTGGAAACCCACTGGGGCATTGCCATGTAGATTTACCGAACAATTATTGCAATCAATCTGCTTTGCAAATGAATGCATTCCCAGAGGTTTAGTCATGTACAGTTGACATCATGTTCCTCATCTGTGAATTGATTGCATTTATTTTTTGCATTAATATTAGATTAGTTTTTAATGCAGTAGTTCACCATGGCATTATAATCATAATTTAAAATGTCTTTCCATTTACCTCATAATATTTCTTTTTAGCTTTCATTTTTATTTCAGTTTTAGTCATTTTTTAGCATTTAACAACTTTTTTTCAGTTAGTTGCCAATGCAATATTTAATTAATATAAAAGGCTCGAATGCGAAGTTGCCCCGTGCTTGCGTGACTCGCCATAGACATTAATGGAGAGAAGTAGCTCCGGCTAGAGTATTCTTCTGCAAGAGAAGTGTGGTTTATTTATTCACGAACGTAGACGTCACTCGCATTGCACATTGATGAGTGGAACGCGCCAAACAAATTCACAAATGAAGGCATGTAAAAATAAAAATCTCTCACAAAACAGCGTGCCCCTTCCTTTGCTTTTCAGCAGTTAGATGAGAGTAATCGCTCGACCTGAGGGAAAGGAAATTATAAAATGGAGAAGGTTAGGAGTGTGAGATATTATTATAAACTATAAACTTCGGATAACGAAAAATCTGTATTAGCTTATTATAGTACTCTAATCTTTTAAAATGTAATGCATACATTTGAATGTTTAATGATTTTTAAAAGATAGAAAGATGATGCAGATGGATGGATGGATGGATGGATTGCTATGATTCAAATGTAAATAGACATGTAAAATGCTTAAAATTACAGATTAAAATTACTGCCCAAAATCCATGAAAATCTGGAAATTTGGTAATAAATATATTGATAATGCTAATAAATATATTTAATAAATACATAAATATATGATAATGATAATAAATTTGGTAATAAATATATTGACAATGATAATAAATATATTAGGTATTTATGTTGCAACCCAGAAAGCCTTTACTAGCTTTGGTTCATTAAACCCCTGATTTATGCAGAATGCATTGATTAATCCCATGGCATGTAGCAAAAAAAAAAAAAAAGGTGCGAACCAAATCAAATGCTGGTGCGACCAACTGAGAAACTATTCCTGTAAACATCTGTCAAATGATTTCTAACTTAAGGTCGGATGCAGATGAAAAGACAAGGGTTACTGTGACCTTTTATGCATTTCAAGGGATGGGTCAGTTTGTCTGCATTTACTCAGGCGCTAAATGCTTTTTGAAGGAACCATTTCCCCTTTTGCCAAACACACTAGCAGCTAAATTCAATTTGAGCTGAATGAATGAAATCCAATTGTGTCAGTCTGTCTGGCCTCGTAGGACTGGCGGCACAGCACATGCCCGCTGTGACGTCTGCATTCATCTTGGTGTCTGAGAAACCTCGCCAGTGCTCAAGATCTGCCTGATAAGCAGCTAAACCATCACTCTAGTCTCTCTGAGCAGACTGAAGTGAGAAATAGAAGTGATGTCTCTCTTATTCTCCATTGCTCATCTCCTCTGGCACCCTGTTTCTGTCCCCCTGGTAAAGCCTGAAATGGGGTGCGGAAATGGGTTAGTTGTGGGTGGGGTGTTGTGTGTGTGTGTGTGGTGCGATTCAGAAAGCCTCCACAAATGATGACGGCATGATAGCGCTAAAGCGAGGAGAAAGAGTGAGATCGTGAATGATTCATTAGCCTGGCTTCACTGAGCCATTCCTGGAGGAGAGAAATAACGATTGGAAAGATGCAGGAGAGTGGAGCAGCGTGAATGACTGCACGGTTAGGGCGTTGCAGCTGTGTAGTGGGAGGTACGGTGTTGGAGAATCTCAGTTTGTAGTTTCCAACCCTGATTCAGAAGCACCAGTCGTCTTTTTATCCTCATTCATCCTCATTGCCATAATTATGTCATGCATTTATTTTAGTGGTGTGCTATTCCTTCCCTAAGCACTTTAACTAACCGTTTTCATCTAGTAGTAGGGCTGCACGGCATTAGGAAAAATGTATCTTAGGATATTTTGTTTTTCTGCAATGAATGATTTGGGTGATTTTGCTGCGGAGTGCATCTTTATAGGGCATCTCTATATCTTTATATCCTATTTGAGTTTTCTTCAGCCACATTCACACTAGTTTTGGTCAATTCAATTCGAATATTAAAAAAATAATTTTTATTGGGGTTTTTACACCAAATCTGGTATGATTTTGGCCATGATTTGGCTGTCCAAGACGCATTCTGAGAATCCTAAAAGACTGCTCTGATCCTGGGCCAAAATCTGAAGCCTTTAATTGCTAGTTTAGACAAGTTCGCGGACAGCTGTTAATGACCAAATTTGACCTCGGATGAAATTCTGGCAGTGTTTTGAGGCACAGTCCTTACGACAACCATTAAATCAAAAAAGTGTTTAAGTGTGACTTGCCGATACAAGATATTTGCCGACTGATCGAGATAGTACACTCTTGATGTGAGCGCAAAACCTACCGCAAGTAAAATTCAGGGCTGGGCGATAAGGCCAAAAAAAAAATCACGATAATATTTTTTTATCAGTCGATATCGATAATTATCACGATATATGTCGCATACTTATTTCTTTCAAGTTTAAAGGCAGATTTTTACTCCTAAGTAAAAGCTGTATAAATCAGAGTGTTAATTGTGTTTTTAAACTACTCTTTAAATTTGTTCATTAACAAAAACAGTAACATCTGTTTTTGTTTTTGTTTTATTTCTTTAAATGGAACAACCACATTTTTATTTGGTAAAAAGTAATATTCTGACTGAGTTCGATTAAAATTAACCATTGGTCATCCAGTCTCATGCATTTAGCAATCATAATAACTACAGATAAAACCAGGCATAGCCTATAACTTAGCAGCTCACTATCATGGCATAACTTTATGGTTTGTGGTATTTGTAGGGTTGCAAAGGGGCTGAATATTTCCGGTAAATTTCCAGAAACTTCCCAAAAATCCTGGAAGATTCCGAAAATCCTGGAAAGTTTCTGAAAATCCTGGAAAAAAGTTTCTGGAAACTTTGCAACCTAGGTATTTTGTATGAAAAACAGTAGCCTAACAGTTAAATACATTATTAAATACTGTACTTATATTCCATCAGTCATTTAATACATTGTCTAAATGAAATAATATTATACAATTCAATATGTATATCCCACATTTCATGGTGCAGTTAATATTACTAGGCTGACCTTACAGTAAATCCATGGTAGGCTAAATGGATTCAGTATCAATTCAGATTCTGACTGTATTGTTGCTCGCAGTGTTTCTCCTTTTTGTCAGCGGTGTTTCATCTGCCTTTAAGCTGGTTTAAACGTAACATTTGTTTTTCTTCGCTAAACTCAAGTGGTTCTCACTGGATCTCGTGAGCGAGACGATCAGGCGCATCTGTGCTCATCTGTGCCTCCGTTTGGACTTTGAGCCGAGCGGATAAATTTTCCATGTTGCACGCGCGGTTGAAATGAGTTTCGTTCCGCTTTTGGCGCAAAAACATTATCGGACATTTATCGACCTCTTAATATCGTTTTATCGAGAAACAATTATATCGCGATAATTATCGTTATCATTTATCGCCCAGCCTGAAGTAAAATGATGCGCAATGCAAGCACTATTTAACCAGAAATTATGCGCAATGCAAGCACTATGTAACCAGTGAGTGAAACGAGGCGGGTGTGTGTCACTTCGCCGTTGGACAGAAGAGAGAAAGTGCATCTGACGTTATTGCCTGTACAGCTGACTGCAAAACGTACCATCTCGAAATTGGAAAGACGTGAGAATCGACCAGCCTGTCACCGGTCTGGGCCAGTCATATGGAAAATCGGCCAATTCCGCTCCCTGGCCGGTCAGTTCATCTATCCTTTCTTTTCAAGAAAAGCCATGATCAAAATTAATGCTTGAAATTGTTTTTGTTTGGTTGCCACCATTTCTCATCCCGCATGTAAATGCAGCTCACAGTGACGGACTGAACTCGTCACGGGTGATGATGTGGAAACTCCGGACACATTACTGTAATGGCACACGTTCCTATTATAAAGGCACTATTCTAACTGTCGCAAAGTAATTACTTATTCAAAAGAAGGAACTTACTCGGAGAGTACAACATTTCGAATGCTTTTGCAAAAACAATTTTTGATATTCAGTTTGTTGTCTTGACTCATTAATCCATTTTCGACCTGTCGGTCTCTGCTTTCGGTTATACTGTCACTCCTCCTCCAGTCCTTGTACTCATGGCCTTCCCTGTATGAATAGTGGGGAGCAGCTGTGTCTGTGCGTGGCCTGAGGTGCTGTGTGGTTCAGCCACAGGCCGGCTGTAACAGCTCAACACTAAAGCCATTGTCTGGGGACTTGTCTGAGTGTTTGCAGTGTGGGTCACTGGCTTCACTACACCCCTTTTGCTCATTCACCCCCTTTTCTTTTGCTTTCTGTCTCCCTCTAATTTTGGAATTCTTTCATTCTCACACAAAGAAAAATCTGTCCCCACCCCATTAGGGCTGTGGTCAGCAAACGCACAACCTTGTGTCCACTTTACTGGCCGTCTCTTCTTAACTTTTTTGATTGTGAGCACTTGGATTCTCTCAGCTATGTTGCAACTGTTACTACCACATAAATGCTGGTATTGTCTTTTTTTTTACAATTGTGAAAATGTGGATGTGAAATATGGAGTCCACATTTGTTCCGTTCCTGTTTTCTCCACTCCTCTCTTTCATTCCCCCCTATGGACCAGTTGTCCTCATTAATAATGAGTTTCAATTAGACACTGGCTCTCTGAGAACATGTACACACACACACAGGCAGCTGCATGGGATTAGATGCCTGCCATTCAAGTCATGGAAGGGCATCTGACCCAACAGCAGAGACTTACAACACAAGGAAAACCGAGGCAATCATAACACGCATTCTCTAGCAAGAGATCATACAGTCAGTCTGTAATCTAATCAAACATTTCTCAGCAGAAAAAAGTTAGATAAATGTTAGAAAACTAGTTAGTTAAAAATGTGATTCAAACAAAAATTAGGCTGAAAGGAAGTATATTTTGGTTGCCATGATGTTGCACAGCTGAATCTTTCAGCAGATTCCCAGACCCGACAAAACGCGTAGCATTTCTGTTTGTTTGCAAAACACTGTAAATTCTGTCAAAGACCTGTCTATATAGAACCGTCTTCAGGATGTTTTGTCATATTTGAAATCTCTGCCTGGCAAAGTTTCCTGTGGACAAAATATTGCAGTTTTATCTTTACAATGATTGACATAAGGTACATAACACATTAAACAAACTGTGCTTCCATTTGATTCAAACTGCTGTGTGTTTGTACTGTTGTGTAAATCATCTTTCCGAAACATTTATAATGGACAAAAATCTCAATCCTAGTCCTAATCCTTTCAAAAGCTATCTTTTTTTGCAAGAAACTTTTTTTTTTTTTTTTAGTTTATTTATTTCATTTCATTCATGGATATCTCCATTAACTTGGTCCATCATTCTCATCCATGCAATCCATAAAACCATGATGAAAACTTATGGTCAGTTTGCAACAAACAGTTTTCAGTGAAGCACGGTTGTGCTAATGTTTATTAAACGTTTGGTAGGACCAATATTTTTCCTTGTATAACAATCTTCAATCAGACATTTTAAAAATGTTCAGTGACAAAACATTCAAGTTTTCATCTGTATAATGATTGACAACAGAGTACACAAGTACAACACACTGAAGGTTGCTTCTGTTCCTCACAGGAATGTTAGCATTTGGCAGCCTAGCATTAACTAGCCTACTAGAGTGAAAAAAATAATTACTGGAGAAGGGGTGACTGGCTCAGAAGGCTGGAGCATAGGGTGGGCTTGATATTGGTTAGAGGCTGGTACTGAGCCTAACGAAAGGGTGTGACAAATGGGTGCAGGGAACAAAACCTCACTAATGCCGGAACACTTAAGAAACGCTGGCCCCAAAATGAGAGCCACATGACTAGGCTTGGCATTCACAGGGCCTTCTGTCCTCCTTTGCCCCCTCCCACCCCCTCCCCTTCGGAATAACGTACAATAATATACACTATAGATTTACCAGAGATATTTAGATTTGTTGTTGTTTGTGCAATGTAATAACAGCAGAACATGAAAAGCAAATCACCGTGCTGAGTGACTACACCATTATAGAACATTTGTTAGTCCATGTCACCTAGTGAGCTGGGGAGCTCCCAGCATGTGGGTATCTTAGTTTATGCACACTCATCTATTGATCTGTCTTCAATGCAACTATCAGTTGAGTTCATGGAGACGAGGATGTATGGTCTTAATGTTCTTTGTCAGTGCTGTAGTGTTTCTAGTGGTCCTAAATGCTGCCATCGTAGTTCACAAGGTTTTGGAACGGAGCATGTGACTAGGGCTGCAACTCGCGATTATTTTGATAATCCGATTAATTCGGCAATTACTTTTCCGATTAATCGGGTTAGAATTCTATTCCATTTTGTTGTTTATTAAAACTAAATAAAACCCTAATCAGGGTTGTGGCGAGCAGGATCGAGGCCTCGTGAATCAGACCAACGTAATCATAATGATATTCGTCTACAATCATTTTCATAATCGATTATAATCGATTTTATCATTTTAGTTGTTAATTTCATTCAGCTAAGAAATTTTTCAACCAAACAGATTATTACGTGGCGATAGCACTACTACAAGTATGATGACATTATCAGTTTTTTTGGACATCTATAGATTAATTTATAGGCTACATGAAATAAGCTACCATTGTCTCACAGTTTATGAAATGAACACCCGCCATCCCACGGTAATGTGATGTACTGTATTGCGCAGTGCTTTCACACAAATAGTTTGAATTGATACTATCTTTTTTAAAAGTAGGCTATTGCAGTAACAAGGCAGGTTCACATAAAATCATTATGACGTCAGGACAATTTTTTTTTATCTTGAACGAGCATCCGGTTGGCAGCGCAAAAACGGACTATCATGCTTATTGTTTTTTTTTCTTGTATGTTAACTATCGGTATTCATTCATTCATTCACTATAGATGAAATTGACCTTTGGCCTCCCTTTCTGTCATTGCTGAGTGCGCGCTTTGTTGTTGTTTTTTGATTTTCTAACGATAATTGCACTTGCTCCTTCAATTTTCGAATGCCATTTTTGCCAGAAATTCACATCCGAAGTTTTAACATTGTCTTTGGCAATAGTGTTAAAGTGACCAGTGTTGTGTTCTGTACTCAAAATCTACATTTATAAAAAGTTTATTTGGCTGTTGGTAAACTCCCACATTGTTAGTCTTGCTTAACAAGCTTATTGACCCAACTCAGTGATTTTTTTTTTTTTTTTTTTCAAGGTAAAAAAAGAAGCAGCTGTTATTGATTCCAAGTTTCCTTGGAGTTAGTGGCCTGTAAAGTCTAAATTTTGCGTTCAAGAGGGCTGGCTCTGAAAAGCAGGCATTTTTATGCTTGAAAGAACCATGCCAAGTTCTGCGGCAATTAAGGCCTTCTGCAAGTTTTTAATCACACTCCTTTACCTCAGTTTACCATTCCTCCTCTGGAGAGAATGGGCTAAATTCATGTCTCTCCATATTTGCTGTTGTCTCCCTTCACGTCACCAACATTTCGCTGGCAGGGATGTCCTGTGAAGAACACGGGGAAACTGATCTTAATAATTCAGTACCATTTCTTTCTAACTTGCCGAAATAGGCACGCAAGGGCAGAGGAGTTCCGGTAAGCTGGACTGAATTTAGCCATGGCTGTGCACGCATGCCTTGATGCTGAAATCCTGCTGTGGCTCCTGATTCTTTAGTGACCACACAGCAACACTTAATAGTGACCACTTGTGGATTGATGCCACATGACTTTGGTAGGATTCCGAGAACTGGTTTTTATTTTTTCAGATACCGTCTAGAACTCAGTCAGAGTTGTGTCAAAGACAATAAACAGACAAACATCCCTCTTATGGGGTTGCATGCAAACAGAGCCGAATGGGACGGGCCAAGTGTGAAGTAATTGTCTCATTCTCTGACTATTGCGATTATCGCGTTTGGGGATGTTCTCCCTCTGTATGTTTGCCATGGGTCCCCCCTAAAGGTACGCGTGGCATTAGTTGCACTTGTCCTAAGGACCACTCTGTGCATGTCTTGCTACTTCTGCATAATAGTCAAATAAACAGAAACAAATCTAAAGTAGTAAATCATTAAGGCTCTGGGTCAAGAACCAAAATTGTTAAATCAGTCCCATCACTTCACATATTTAAAAAAAACAAAACACATCTACATTCCCTTTTGTCGTGAACAATCATGACTAGATAAGTAAGGAAGTGCCCGTGACCTGTTTTACCTCTGTCACACTGGGCCCAGTTTTTGAAATGGGCTTGATTAAAGATTCATGTAGTGTTCATGTCACTGATAAACCAAGTGAAAACAGAAATGTGGTAAATGAAGGATGTGACTTGCTACTCTTCTTCAAGATGTCTATCTTCTATGACCTGGATTAACCTTCTTGATGTTTCATTGATCTGGTTGGTTTCTCACTGCAGGTTTACAAAGGACTGGACATCATCACCAATAAGGTTACAGAGGAGGAGCAAGCCCAGTGTCCCCATCACATGATCAGCTTTGTGGATCCATTGGTTAGTGGATACACAGTGGTGGACTTCAGGAACAAGGCCTTGTCTCTCATATCCTTTATGATATGCCCAACCCTTCATAATAAAATTCCAGACTCTTCCAGGTTGAATGGAATTGTTTAAGGCCTTTGTGAATGCCCTTGTGACTCTTATGAACTGTTTTTAAAGATAAATCCATCTTTAGATTCACAAAGCGCTCTCTTACTCGCATGTGAAAGTAAGGCCTGTTCACACCAAGGATAACTATAAAGTTTTAACAAATGGTCTAGTTCTGTGAGAAAAGTGAAGTTTTCTATACATCTATGATGATGGATACAGCAGAGTAATATTCTTGGAATAACTTTCAGAATAATTTTTTTTCCAGCTGAGGAATGACAAAAACATTATTAGCCAATCAAGGTCACTTATATTAAAGACCTTGTGGATGTTGGTGTGGACTTTATATATATTTTATTATAGAAATTTGTCTTGGTGTGAACGGGTCTTCTGTAATTTTGTAAGTCATACACAGTATTGAGAGCAGTTCAGAGCAGTTGCTGTGTTTACAATTAACTTCCTTACTGAACGGTGAGCCATTTTTAATGTATCCTGTAATTTGTGGAGCCAATTTCTACACAGTCTGTAACCCTGATTGGGTGACTATTGGCCATTTTGCCCTATCCAGACACCCTATAATTAATAGTTGCAGAAATTCATTTGGTTGACAAGTTTAGTTGGCAGGCCCTTCTAAATATAGAATGCTTATTTAGTCTCTGCAGATGAAATTAATGGGCCATTACTCGTCCTTTTAGATATCATCTGCAAACTTCTTAATGATCATTCTGAGTAATTGTTCTTTTAAAATGTCATCGCCTCCCTGACATCAGTGACACCGCTTTTGTGAGACTGCTCCTTGTTTGAATGCAAATTCCCATATTTTAATTTCACATCTTTTGTGGAATGTGGCATTTCCCAGCGTCCCACACAAATGGCTCTGGCATTTTATGAGTGGGTGCTGGGTTGTACTCCCTCGGCATGGTCTTTTTAGTAAATGCAAGGGCATAACTGGAAATGTGTGTACCAGAGATGGAGAGAGACGCATCGCTGTCCTCGTTTTCCACGCCCTCCTCCTGCAGATGTTTGCTGAGAGATGAGGAGGATATTAATAGCTGTGGGAGATGCTGCGAGGAGGTGGGGCGGCTCTCGCTGTGTCTGGAGGAATGCTGTCGCAGACACCTCAGACGCTCATGCAAACGAATGAGGAGTGATAGGTGAAGAGCTTCTCAGTCTCGCCTTGCTGAAGAGCAGTGATAACTACTATAGTCAAGTCATCTTCATTTATTTATGTGTGTATATATATATACATACATGCATACATACATACATACACGTACCGGTCAAAAGTTTAAGGTTGGTAAGATTTATGTTTTTAGAAGAAGTCTCTCCTGCTCACCAATGCTGCAATTTTTTTATAAAATATACACAAAAACACAGTAATATTGTGAAATATTATGACAATTTAAAATTACCCTTTTTATGTTAATATATATTAAAATGTAATTTATTCCTCTGAAAAAAGCTGAATTTTCAGCATCATTACTCCAGTCTTCATTGTCACATGATCCTTCACAAATCACTCTAATATGATGATTTTATGCTCAAAAAACATGTATGATTATTATCCATGTTGAAAACAGTTTTTTACATTTTTATTTCAGGATTCTTTCAATGAATAGAAAGTTCAAAGAACAGCATTTATTTAATTAGAATCTTTTCTAACATTATAAATGTCTTTACTGTAACTTTTGATCAATGTAACTCATCCTTGATGAATAGAAGTATTGATTTCTTATTTATTTCCCCCCAAAATAAAATACAAATTCTTACTGACTCCAAACATTTTAAAGGGTCAGTGTTTAATGTAACAAAAGCTTTCCATTTCAGATAAAAGCTGTTCTTTTGAACTCATCAAAGAATCCTGAAATAAAAATGTAAAAAACTGTTTTCAACATGGATAATAATCATACATGTTTTTGGAGCATAAAATCATCATATTAGAGTGATTTGTAAAGGATCATGTGACACTGAAGACTGGAGTGATGATGCTGAAAATTCAGCTTTTTTTCAAGAGGAATAAATTACATTTTAATATATATTAACATAAAAAAGTCATTTTAAATTGTCATAATATTTCACAATATTACTGTGTTTTTTTGTGTATTTTTTATCAAAAAATTGCAGCCTTGGTGAGCAGAAGACTTCTTTTTAAAAACATAAAAAATCTTCCCGATCTTAAACATTTGACCGGTAGTATGTATATGTGTAAGTTACAGAGATTATTACATATACACATTTAAAAGTAATCATCATGATTAGGATTATTGCTGCACAGTATTACGAAATACGATATGGCATAGTCTTGGTTTGTCAAATTGCTGAGGCTGCGATTTTAATTAAATTATATGCGCTACTGGGTCTCTAATGGAAGCATTAACACACCTGATATCATGAGTAAATGGACACACAGGGATGAGCTTCACGCTGAAATAATTCAGCCCTAAAAAAGATATTTTCATTTTAAAAAAGTTTTGTAGGAGAAAAAATAAATTATATATATTTTTTAATTTTCTTTGCTTATTCCCCAACAAAATCACCTCGCTCACTCTTGAATGGCTTATTCTTTCCCCAGCTATTCAAGTTATTTGGTGAAAAATCTTTTTTTTTTTTCTCTCTTTTAATATCACTATTACATAAAAACAGAATATCACAATATCAGTATTTTCCAATATCGTGCAGCCTTATTTTTGTCATAACCATCCAGACATGCTTGACTATTCTTCTGTCTGCAATCTCGTCCCCACCCTTTCCTCGATGTCCTTCTCTTCTCTCCTCCTCTCTTTGTTTTCCCTCACTCCCTCCCCAGGGATCACAGAGTGATGCAGTTGGGGTGGACAGCATTCAGCCAGACTGCTTTGATATTAATGCGTGTGACCTGGAAGTGTGTCTGTGCGCGTATTTGTCCAGTTTCGTGTGAGTGATAGTGCTGATGCGCCTTCTCATATCTGAAGCAGTTAATGAGTTGCTCAATGGAGCTTCTGATGCCATTTATTAAAATCTTCAGCAGAATCCCAGCAGTCATGTTGAACTGACTGCCCTCTCACAGCACCAGACCTTGGGAATACATGAATTATTGTTTGAGCATCTATGAGATCTGAGAATAATATTGCGTTTCACCAGAGCACTATAGTTATTAATTTATGCATGGCTTGTAACTGGCATCTAAGGATGTTTATTTGAAAAATGAAGTTTGACTTCCTTAATGTGATACATAGAGGACATGCATGATCGGAAAAAGCTGCCCATCATTGTTGGAGGCACAAACTACTACATTGAATCCATTTTATGGAATGTGCTCATCGACACTGCTGTAAATGTGAGTTTTAATGCCTTTTTTGATTATAAAGAATTGCTCTGTTCCAAAATCTAGTTATCTGCCTACGTGGGAAGCATTTTCAAAGTTGCAATGTAACAAGAAGTAGAACAGCTCTTTTCTTCAGTATTGTGACGTACATTCTAATGAAACAGATTATTGAAAAAGAAAAAATGTGGGGTGAAAAAATGTTCCTTGCTCCAGTTGTTGATTGGATGATATCTAAATTATGCTGCCGTCAAAGATAACTTGTTTTGAGAAGAGAGAAGGAAACAGAATGCATTATAGTATTGATTAAAAAGTAAAGCATAATAAAAATTGATTATTTTAGAGTGCAGTTTATTGGAGGATCATACTGTTTGCAACATGCTAACATCAAACTATGGTCCCTTTTCACAGTCTGTGATGATTCATTTCAACAATTAACATCATAATAAAATTAATAAGTAATATTACCTTGGCTTTGAGTGTTATTGTTTCTCAGGGAATGCATTGACGTCACTTTCCCGCTGGAAAAACCCCCCTCAGCCTGACTGAGTGGCAAAAAATCTGCTGCGTGACTGGATTTAATAGGGGAAACTGAAAATGTGACTAAAACGAACAATTTTATCAATTTAAACTAAATGTTGGACTCAAAATAGTGTTCTTTAAAACTTACTAAAAATCCAGTGATCCATGGATATTGACATGCAGCCAGGAATCGTGTTGCCTGACATTTATGTTTGCCTGATTTCGACACCAGGGAAATAAAAGCAATATAGACCTAAAAATAAAGCAAAAAACGGACACCCCCCTCCAACCTCTCTGGGAAACGTGTATCTGTGTTACAAATGCCCCAGGCACAATGTTTAACCATATTTTTGATAAAACTATGACGGTAATAGCCTGCCGAGACCAAAATATGAGACGCCTGTGTTGAAAGTCAATGGAGCGCTGTGAAAAAGTGTCGGACCTCTGTGGGAGCTCGTTCTTGGCTGCGCTGTGATTGGTCAATCTACATTCTAGGGCGTGGCTTAGCCAAAGGTGAATTGAAGCTTACTTAAGGAGTTCACCGTGGAAGTTTTCCCAACTTTGGTGGCTTCTGACAACACTGGAAATGTGAAAAGGGTCCATTTAAATCAATCAAAAATCAAGTCAGGGAATTGTTGCCACGTTACGTCGTGCACATCTAGCCTTGTCTCATTGTGTCACTGCGCTAGTGTCCTAGACACTGTTAAAAGGCAGTATGCTATAAGGCAGCTGACTACATTTGAAACAGTTAGTAAGTTATAGTAATATTAAAAGGCTTTCTGTTTATCTATTGGCAGAGATAATCTAAACGAGTCCTCCTCTGTTTGACCTACAGCAGGGGAGTGACACAGAATCCGAAAATGTTGGGACTCCTGAATCAAAGGCGGATCTTGAGAAACTAGGTGGTCCTGAACTTCATAGACGTTTGAAGGAGGTGGGATCCTGACATGGCTGCCATATTGCACCCTCATGACGCACGCAAGATTGCAAGGTAATTATTTCAGTGATCGCACAAAACAGAGACCGCTTCGTTTCCCTGCACCCATTCGCAGAAAAGCTTAGGCCCTGTTTACACAGAACGCTCGCAGGTGAAAACGTACAAATATTTTATCGGATGTGCCTTTCGTTTACGTGGCGGTGTTTTTGGGGCTAAAAAACGCAAAAAAGTGAAACCATCCTCTAGAGTGGAAATCTTTAAAACGCTCCACCGCCGCATTCCCGTGTAAGGGGTAAAACGCAAAGGTCTGATTGATGGTGAAGGTTGTACGCAGGCGTGTGGGCTTGGTGTTGTAGTATGCACTCTTAGGCCCCGTCCGCACTACTGTGTTTTCGTTTAAAAACGGAGAATTAAAACGATACGATCTCCGTCCACACCACCGTTTTATCTGCGTATCTTCGTCCACATTAAAACGACTGAAAACACGGATCACGTGACCATTCACCAACACTAGTCATGCGCGTGCCGGTGTAAACAGTGATTGACGAATCATGGAAGGACACGTCATGACTGATGACAACTAATCATAGAGCTAAGCGTGAGCCTCTGCGTCATCATTTCTAAACTACTCCGTTTTGTCCCATCTTCACTAAAACGCCTTCCGGAGATTCAAAAAGCAAAACGGAGCTTCAGCATTTCTTAACTTCTACATTGTAGGTCTTCGTTTTCCAGTTTTAGGTGCAAACGTAGCAAAAGGTCTCCGTTTTTAAACGAAACGCAGTAGTGTGGCCAGGGCCTTAGCCGCCTGGAGTGCATACTACATTGAATTTCACAGACCATCTCCATCTGCACGCGTACTTTCACACCCAAAATGCTCATCTAAACGCAGAATAAAAAGTGATAATGCAGTCGCCACTTTTGCGTTTTCTCTTCAGATTCGTTTCTGTGTAAACATAGCCTAAGTGTAATTTCAGTTTGGGCTTGGATCTGAAGGGTCTTTGTATTAGTGGGTAATGGTCTGGGCAATGAAGCATTTAGTCTTGACTCCCGCACATTGTGTGCAAATAAACCTATTTTCTTAATTAGTTCCAATTCCAACACAGAAATAGGTACTAGTTAAGTTTCTGGTGTTTGAACCTACATCCTTCTCAGATACCATCCCAGATCTTTGTCCACGTCACTTTTACTGCACCTTTCTCGTGTATTCCTCTTAATTATGTCAGTCTTTTCTTAGCCTTGTTGTTTTTTCCCTCATTTCTCTTAAAAGGTGCAGAGTTAAAGGTAGAAACATACGATCTTGTGGTAAATTTTGGCGTTTGTTGGGCTACATCTATTTCCCACCTGTGTGGGAGAACTGATGGCTGTGGCTTCCAAGTGTGTTGCACACACGTTTTCTCATGCTTCAATTGGTGTTTGATTGGTGTCAAGGGGCCGATTAGCACCTCTTCTCAGAACTATGTGCTTGTTTAATTGATGCCAGCCTGTGTGCCACTGGGTCTACAGTTGAAGAGAGCTTCTACTTGCTGCGGTAGAAGAGCTTCTCTCGCACAGTTAAGAGTGCTAATGTCTCCTTACTGATATCAGCTGCTTCTGAGGAAATTACTTGCTTATAGTCCCATGAACCTTCTATTCAGCATGACCACACTTAAACTTCATTATTATTCATCCTTTTTTTGTGTTTTTTTGTTGTTCTTCATGTTCTTGTTTGGTATGTGGTAGAGCCAGACCGATATATCGGCAGGCTGATATTATCGGCCGATATTAGGCATTTTCCAAACTATTGGTATCGGCAGTTATAATGGCTGATAAATTAATATTTCAAAAATAAAAAAATCAAAACGGACGAAACGCGCTTGAGCCATGTCATGAGTGTTGGAGTTGTATAGTTTGTCCATCAGAGGGCACTCTATATCGTTGCTGTTGGCAACACTCATTGAGTTGGTCACGATACATACATTGCTTCAATAACAATTAAAAGAACATCCCCATCAGTTCTCATAACTCAAATAAGCATGACAGAATTTGTGACTATCATGTCCAGTTTTGCTGCTGTTAAATAAGCCGAGAGTGAAGCGGAATTAGTTCGAAATAGTTACGTTGAGTGTAGTTGGCTGACTGTCCTTTTAACTATTGACAATGTGACTGAAGTATTTCTTTAATAGTGTGAGACATGTCATCTCTCCTTGGCCTGTTATATTGAAAATGTATGTTTTACACTTTGCAGTATGACGTCATCCATTGCTAAATTATGGCTCATCATAGACTAGCTAACCACAAAGCTAGCTAATGCCCCTATCATCAGTCTGTTCTGACAATAAAAGAAAAAAGTTTCTTTTTAAAAATGCATGATCATATTATTTTAGTTAAAACTCATAAATAACTTAAAATAACTAATGTTAGGGAAATCTGTTAATGTTTTGTTGCACGTTTCAAAGAAGAAAAAAAAATCGGCCGATATATTTCGGCATATCGGATTTTAAAACCAACAAATATTTGTATCGTTATCGGCCTTCAAAATCCTTTATCAGTCAGGCTCTAGTATGTGGCGTGCTCTTTCAAAATAATATGTCATTTGCATTTGGAAATATTTTAAATGTATTTGTGAAATGCATTATTTTATCTGAAGTCATATAGTATTTTGACTAAGTATAAAATGGTCAATTTATTGGTTGATTGACAGGAGTCTGCAGGTGTATATGGACACTGGAGTTCCACACAGTCGGCTTTTGGAGGAGCAGCGAGGGCAGGATGGAGGAGATTGTCTTGGTGGTCCCTTGCGGTTCCAGAACCCTTGCATCTTCTGGCTGCACTACAAAATGAATGGTAGCCACCAGCCATTGTAAATTGTGACTGTAACATGTCTTTAGTATCTTTATTTAATTTCATCAATCATCCTGTCCTGTAGCTCTGGATGAGAGGTTGGACAGCAAGCGTGTGGATCAGATGTTATCGCTTGGGCTGATTGATGAGCTCAGAGATTTTCATGTGCGCTTCAATGAGAAGATGATCAAAGACAGCAGGTAAATCATAATGTTGTTAAAGAACATTTTTCACCTGGTCACGCTTGTGGTACCTACAAAAAATGACTTATAATTCTCATTATACTATATTATCACCCAATATTGGATTCAAATCTTTTGTCAACTTGCTTATCTTCAAATAGGGCTGGTTTTATATTTCTATTTGCATCTGATTAATTGGAGGCCTCATTTATCTGAGAGTAGGCATCATCATTTTGAGATAAAAAGCATAAATAAAATATGAAGACAATTGCTCTGTTCATCACACTAATGTGCTTTAATGTTTAATCAGGGTGTTTTTTTGAAATGCTTTTATTTTGTAAGAAATGCCAGATAGTCACACTTGTGTGAAATTTTTTTTTACTCTTTTGTCTACTCTCAGATAAATGAGGCCTGGAATTAATCAATGCAAATAGAAATATAAAACTAGTCCTAATTGAAAGAAAACAAGTTGAAAAAAGATTGAATCCAATATATGGTGATAATATAGCATGACAAGTGATTATTTTTTAATTTTTTTATAAGCAATTTTTTTATAGGCTGGTCATTTTTCACCAGGAATATCAAAAGTGTTTTGGGCTTTGAAAACCGCACAAGGGTTAAATAAATTCAAAAGATAATTCATGAAAAAATTATTGATGTAACTGAATACTTCTAATGAATATTGAATACTTAAACACATAGAAGCATAGGCTAACATGTACTCCACAGAACAAAACAATGGCGCACGCAAATGCACCTTTACAAATAAAAATGGTTTGTCAGCCACATAGATTTACCAGTATCTATAATTTTATTTTCCTAGTTATCTTGTTGAATAATACCAGCCACCTATCTATTGTGTCTTTTTTTTTTTTTTTTTTTTTTGAGATCCTCTATTTGGTATATGGAACTAGGTCAGGTTTGTTTCGTATTCGTAATCCTTGTATTACCTCTGAATGAACCATATGTAATTTATCTCCTATGTTGCATGACACAATAGCTACACGGCTGTTCTTTTTCTTCAACTGTCAGAAAAATACAAGAAAGCTAAGTTTCACAGGCTGAACCTGTTCTGCACATCAGATCTTTTAAGTTAACAAGTTGAAGCAGGTTCTATCACCCAATGTTCCTGTCTACTGTGGGTTTTTTTCTTAAGTAATGGCGGGAATCCGGTTAAGTGATTGTGAAAGTGACTGGCATTGGATTTACACTTGTGTGCCTTTTGAATTCACAGGAAATGAATTGGTCCATACTGCTGCGTAACATTTGATTTGACTGTGACCTCGGCAATGAGAGTGTAATTGATGGCTTATTATACATTAAATTCATTTTAGTTTTTCCATTGTGCACCCCATATTTATGAAGACTTTTAATATGTCAGAACAGGCAAATATGCCATTTAAAATGTAAAACATGTCATTACTTTTGAACATACCATACCCTCGAGTCATTACCATTGTATTTCACCAGAAACGAATCTTAAAACAGGGCTTTAATTGTAAAATACTGAACTTGTCCTTAATGGATAAGCAGCCTAATAAACGGCTGCTCTGTTTCATTATTTTTTATTAAATAAAAGGTAAAATAACTTGCTGCTCTTGACTGAATAACTTTGTAGCTTTAATAAGGAATAACGTTATATTTAATTAATACATTGAAATCTAGGCACCATTTTATTTTTTGATTATTCAATTTCTGTACTATTTTCTAACTACATGTTAAATAAACCTATAGTACCTGGAAAATTTTAATTGATTCTATTTTTTGAGGGTCATATTTTTGTTTTATTATAATTGTCCATTTATTTTGTAATTTGCTTTTTTGTTCTAATTTTTTAGAATAATAATTAAAAAAAACTATTGTCGTGATGCATATCGTTCTCGTGAAATATAATTTCTCATACCTTGAAATAAAGTATTTGGTCATATCAGCCATCCTTATTCAGATTTTTTTTGGCAACCACACATAACACCATATCAACCACATAGAAACGCCCTGGCAACCAGCGCATAACATCCTAAAAATGACATAGGAACGACCTGGCAATCACTCGTAATACCCTCATTTGGCCAGGCAACCACTCATAAGACCCTAGCAACCATATAGAAATGCCCTGAAAACAAATCAACACCCTAGCAACCACATTATAATGCCCTGGCAACCACCATTAACACCCTGGCTTTGTAGCTGTGAGTTTTGCAAAGACAAGCATAGTGCAGTGGCTGTTGGCGAATTTCCAGGCACAGCAGATCACACTGCAATCTTGCAGCAATCAGATCTAGCAGTGGAGCCCATGATGCAGTGTCCTGTGTTTATGGATGCACTAACAATATTTGTTTGATAAGGTGATTAATTATTGATTGTTAGTGCTGTCACATGCTTTATTGTGCAGGGATATTGGCGGACGGACTGCACTGCGTGTGTGTGTGTGTGTTGATGACACAGCAGTGTCTGGGGTTGGGCAGCTCTGGGTGTGGCTTCTGCCGATTGATGGCCGGCCGCCCAGCGCTCCGTCCAGCCGATCGCACCCCACCTCCCCTCTTAGACGTCTTCTCTGGCAAACTTGCCACCCAAGCGCTTTTCTCCTGTTTCCTCACGTCATCCTACTCTCTTCCTCCCCCTTTTCCTCTTCTTTGTCTGCATCTGCCACCCTTCCGCCAGCCCTACTCGCCTTACACGGGGAGCAGTCACTAGGCAGCAAGGTCAGACTCTGCCTGTCTCTCCTTTCCATTCCCTCTCAGTCTATCTCGCTCTGTCCTGTCAATAGACCCCCTCCCCCTCACCCCGTCTGCACTGTCTGTGTCCCTGTGACCGGCTGATCTCTCTCTTTCTGTTTTCTGAGCTGTATGACAACTCATTTTTACCCAGGGGCTGGGGTTCTGATGCACCCAGTGACCGCTTTTCCATCTAAAATTGGGTCCCATTAAACATTGGATGTGATTTCACCCTTGAGTTCACCAAAAGGCCTTATATTTAGAACGTTGTTCTGTAAATTCAGCTACAGCTAAACATTTTTTAATCTTTTTGTTGTTTAGTCAGTGACATCACTTTACAGTTGCATTAAGTGTATGATGAAACACATTTTTAAAAATGACCACAAAGTGAGCTGTTGAATAATTATGCAATTATTGCCATTATAATGTAGTTTAATATGAGCAGGTTGATGCTTTGATTTTTTTTTTTTTGTGAACGCCACTTGTGATTTTTTTTTTTTTTTTTTTTTTTTTTTTTGACTAAACGACTAATACAATTTTGGTGGACTAAGGCCCCGGGCACACTACTTCGTTTTTGTATAAAGACGGAAACCTTTTGCTACGTTTGCACCTCCCGTCCAAGACTGAAAACTGAAAAAGCGGAAGATACTGAAACGGAAAAGCTTGAGAAGCGCTGCAGCACCGTTTTGCGTTTTTGAAATCGCCGGAAGGCGGTTTTATGAAGACGGAACATCATTTTTACAGACTCTAAATCTTGCCTTCAAGCAATGGATACTTTAAAAATTCATCACCCTTTAGTGGATTGCATCTTAACCAAAGTGGAAAATCTACAAAATCTAGTATTATTTTTTGCTGGGTTCCAGGACATGTTGGACTTTCAGGAAATGAACGAGCTGATGCCGCTGCTAAGGAAGCTCTTAATCAGGAAGTTAATGATTGTCAAATTCCTCCATCAGATATCAGACCGATTTTTAACCGATATATTTTAAATAAGTGGCAAGAAGAGTGGAATATGTGCAAGAATAATAAGTTGTATGAAATTCATCTGGAAATAACAAACAGACTTTCTACCAATTTTAAAACTAGATTTGATCAAGTAGTCAACACCAGATGCCGTATGGGTCATACAAGTTTGACCCATGCTTTTTTGCTTAAAGGTGAAGACCCAACTTTATGTGTTTTGTAAAATTCCTTTATCTGTCAAACATTTTTTATTAGATTGTCCCAAGTAGAAGGCTCTTTTATGAAGTTACTTCTTTGAAGGACATATTTAATGAGATTATGCCTGAAAAGGTTCTGGATTTTTAATTATATGTTAATTTAAAAAAAAAATGTATAATTTGACTTCTTGTTTATATTTGTTTTGTTTTTGTTGTATTTATATGATATTTGTATTTTTGTAAATGAATTTTTGCCATGAAAATAGCTCTGACTGCTGACATGGCATGAAATAAAAATAATCTGAATCTGAAGACGGGACAAAACGGAGAGAGTTCACAAACGATGACGCAGAGAGCTCACGCTTCGGCTCTATGATTGGGTGTCATCAGTCATGATATGTCCTTCCCTGATTCGTCAATCAGGATGCTCACGTCCCAATTCGCGTACTATCCGTTCTAATAGTATTCGAAAATAGAATTAAGTGCGTCCCAAACCGTAGTATGTTGAAATGAGTGTTTCAAAGATACCCGGATGGTCTACTTTTTCCGGTCAGAATTCGAAGTGTCAGATCAGATGCACACTCTAACGGCTGATATTGTCCACAAACCATTGCGCGGTGGACGAGGATTCAGTTAGAACTACAAACACGAGTAAAAAGTGTTAAAAAACTACAGACACTGAAGGCGCGCGAGTCCGCGCTGGTCCCGCGGCTGTGTAGAGAGGTTTAGATAAACAGATTTGAGTGATTAATTATCAGTATCTAACCGGACGAAAATGAATTTATTCAATGTTGTCCACATTATATTGCATATGTAGCAGCATTGTGAACGTTTGTAAAGACACGTTTAGTCATTACTTTTTAAATGCATCATTATATTCAAATTGCACACACTAGGAGAGTATCTGCATGAAAGACCCACGACTGGCAGATGAACGTGATCTGAAACGGTAGGAAATCAAATTAGATAGAATGGAGGATTTTAACTGTGACAAGATGATTGACAGGGCAGTTTACAGTGACGGGATGCACGCAGCACTCGACAGAGCCGTCCGTTAAAGATGACGTGATAGTATGTCCCAAAGCTTGCCTACTCTTTTTGCTGCACACTCAAAAGTATATACTTTTGCTTCACAAAAAGAGTACATACTTTCAGGGCGTAGTATAAGTAGGCGAATTGGACGCAGCAAGTGTTTACACCAGCACAGCGCATGCCCAGTGTTGGTGAATGGTCACGTGATCCTCGTTTTCAGTCGTTTTAATGTGGACGGAGATACGCCAGATAAAACGGTGGTGTGGACGAGAGATCGGTATTCGTTTTATACTACAGGGCTGTTGAATGCTTGATTCTGATTGGTTGAGAACGTTCTAAAGGTGTGCAATTATTTTCAGGGGAAACGCACGGCTAAAGTAGTTTCAGGCAAGTTTGAACCGCATTACAGTTCCATATCACTGCGCACCCATGCGCTTTGATCTGAAATATTTGATGTCTAACTTCACAATCAACTGACACAGTTTAATTTTAATAAATAAAGTATATTCCTATCTATAATAGGCTAAATAGAAAATTAAACTGAATATATAAATAAATTAATAGTCCTGCTGCACGGATTTTCGTAATTAGCTATTCCAGATAATATAACAAATAAATAATTATTGATAGGCTTAAAAGGTTAAAAGGGCTTTGTGTTTTTCATTTATTGGGTTATCTACTGTCAATTATAGAAAACAATAATGAACGAATTAATTAAAACGAAGTTAATAAATAAATAAATGATATTAATATTGACGCACATGCTTTTCTGTGTCATTATTTCAACGAGTCTCTCTCTCCCTCTCTCTAATAACTGCATTAATAACTGCATAAAGCCGGGACAGACTAGTTTAGGCCTACGCCAGTTATGAATGTAATTTTCTGACTGATCATGCCCAAACGCGCGTTCAGTCTGTGTTCACTCAGATGGTAAGACCTGCTACTACAGTCGATGGAAACAGTCGGTCTTCGAATATTTCAGCGAATTGTAAGTGTGTCCCCCATCATTACATTAGTCTGCTGTCACTCAAACCTCCGTTACTACTACCTTTAAAATGACGTTTTGGAATTAGCAACGGAGGCATGGGATTAGATGCGTAAGAAATTAGTCCTACATACAAGAGCGCTTTAATGTCAAAAACTTGACAAACGTCTGGATATGAATCATTTGAACAATGTTTTGAGGTGTGGTAACTGTAGTATAAGCGGAATAATTGACTTCAGGCCGTTGAATTATCTGAAAAATAATGCACACCCGAGGTGTAACGGACGCTTCGCGTTCGTGACCGCATTACCACCTCGGGTGTGCATTATTTTCTAATAATTCAACGGCCTGTCGTCAATTATTCCTTACTTAATTCTCCGTTTTTAAACAAAAACGCAGTAGTGTGGACGGCGCCTAAGCCTCTTCTCGTTGACTAACGTTTATTCGACTATTAGGGGGCTTCCCTAATGAAACAGAAAATAAAATTTGACTTGACACAATATCAAACCGGCAATTGTGGCTTCAACCAGTAAATATCTCTGGCAACTGCATAGTTACACCTTGGCAACAACCCAGAACATTCTAGCATTGTGGTGCTATTTTTCATGGGTAAAGATGAGTGATATTTACTTCCATCAAAATCTAGTAATCGTCTTCAGTTTTTGTGTGTGTATAATAATTTGGTATGCATAAGTAATTGGTTATCCCTTCTGTGTTTACAGTCAGGACTATCAGCATGGCATATTCCAGTCTATTGGCTTTAAAGAGTTTCACGAGTACCTGACAGCTAGTGAGAACCTCAGTCAGGAAGAACTTGATAAACTGAAAATTAAAGGTAAGCATTCATTCACTTTTGTCATTTTGTTTTAGCTTAAATGTCTTCATTCTTTTGTTGTAAACCAAACATCTGTCAGTTCAGGCTTTGGGCATGAACATAGAGTGAGATTGTTGATGTTTGGTTCAGAACAGTTATGAAACCATTCCTGACTTCACACAAAAGGGAGAAAAACAATCTTGGACATTCATTCTGAAAGCATTCTCATGCTTTTCCAAGCAGTTTTTTTTTTAAACAGTCAAACAAACCGGTCCTTGAACAAACTGCAAATTTGAAGCAAAAACACTTTGTCCAACACTGATTAAAATACATTTTCATTGTAATACAAAATTATCATTACCGCCTTCAGGACAAGTATATTGTACATGTTTATGATTAATTGCTTGTGATTAATTACTTTTTGTCACGGTAATGATTAATTAGGTGTCTAACACGCGTACACAAACCAACAATTAAAAAGTGCAGACAGGAAGTCTACTTTCATACATTACAAATTGTGTCGCTGTGGACGGGACAACAGCATATTGACTTTGAAAGACACTTTATGTAACGTCTTAAGTTATTTATTCATTTGTGAACATTATTTCATCAAATATGTGATTCATTTGATTAACCAGCATATCTAATTCAGTTAAAACTGGTAATCGATTGACAGCTCTGTTATAAAGCAAACCAGTATTTGTCTTCTGAATTTTCAGCTTTGAGAATTGCTCTGGTGTTTGTGTCGGATCAGATCTCTGAAACATTTAGCATTTAAGAGTGAACTCTCAGTCTGTCATCAGCTGCTGAGGGCTGTAGAGGAAGACGTCAAGCTTTTTGTCATCCTCTTTCTCTTCTCTCTCTGTTAGTCGCTCTCGCTCTCTCTCTGTCAGTCGGATTGGTGTCAAAATCAATTACTGGCATGCTAAGCATGAAAGTTGCAGGACTCATAACACCACTCATGTCTGCTGAGAGCTCATGAGTGTTTCGCTTGTTTAGTGCCCAGCATTAGTGACTTTTCAGTCGGCCATGAAGATGATAATACTGCTCTCTGATTGATTTGTGTTGCTCTCATGTTGATATGATGGATTGTGAATTGCATTCTAGTTTTGTGGGGATACCACTGCCAGTGAGGTGAATACACAAATGTTAGTATGCACACTGAATCAACATAGAAAATGAAATTGTTATAGAAAATCATTTATTATTTTTTTTAATTGATTGATTGTTTGGACTCATAAATGGTGACAAATTATGTCAGGCTACACTATTCTAATGTTGTGTTAGGGGTAATCCAGGCCATTTTTATTCTTATTTATTTTATTTTTATTCGCTATTTTTATTCACCAAGAAGCATTACATTGATCAGAAGTTCTATTTACGTTCTATTCACCAGAGAATCAAAAATATTGCAAATGTTTTCAACATTGATGATAATAAGAAATATTTCTTGACCATCAAAATGTAATTTTCTGATTTTGATGCTAAAGAAACATTTCTTCTTATTATAAAGATTTTTTTTTAACATAATGATTATAGTAATTTAATACTATAATTTAATAGTAGTGTATCTGAAAAAAGAGTTTTCAACATTGATAATAATCAATGTTTCCTGTGCAGCAAATCAGAATATTTGATGCAGTAAAGCCTGGAGTAATGCCTGCTCAAAATGCAGCCTTGCCACCACAGGAGAAAAAAAAAATCAAAATGGTTAACTTATTTAGAATTTTAGTCATATTTCACAAAATTATTTTTATTTTTATTATTTTTTAAATTTTTTATTGTATCTTCTATCAAATAAATTCAGCCTTAATGAGCATACATGAATTCTTTAAAAAACATTAAAAATCTCACATACCATAAATAAACCATTGAACGCTGGTGTATGATCATGTTAATGTTCTGTGTGCTTCAAACTGAAAGCAAAGAGCTCAGTTCTGTTGTCAACTGCACATACTTCAAGCACACAGGGGGCTCATGATGCAATATTTTCTGAGGTTTTGGTGCCACGGGTTACTGTAAAATTTAACATAACATGACACCAGAGTTTTGTAGACGGAGGTTATTTAATTTGGAATGAGGAGCACACTAAAAATTGCACACAAAAATTGAGATCACTCTCAAATGAATTGAGGGTTAGCTGGACCACCTAGCAGTGCTTCATGAAAGTTTAAAAAAAAAAAAAAAAGATATTATTGCATTATAAAACTCTAGTAGTTATTTTAATAGTAATTCACATGTAATCTAATATTCAGTGGGTGTGTGTGTTGTGTGTATATATATATTTATTTTTTAAAAATCCATGTTACATTGATACAAAAAGAGTTCGGAATCCGCTTTCAAGTTGAAGTACAATGTAAATGCAATGTGAACTAGATATTCTTCTCATCCTTGTTAACATCAGTGTGCATACCCCTTTGACGGAGCATATAGCGGTGATGTACATTGCATGTTCATTATTGTGATGTATCATATTACTGTATTAGAACAATTTATCTACTTTTTTGGTCTAGTCAATGGAAAACCTGTTTAAATTGTTCATGAGCTCTCTCTCTATATATAAAACTCTTTCCATTTCCCATTGACTAGACAAAAAAAGTGTCTAAAAAAGTAGATAAATTGTTCTTATATATAAGAGACTTTTAATTTGTGGTTTTATGACTTTTTATATATTTATCTCAGCAGCAGCAAGTTTTTTTAAAGGGATAGTTCAGTGAAAATCACTGAACACTCTTATTTACACTCCAGACAAATCTTTTACAAATCAAAAATGACAAAAAGCCATTACAAAATATGAAGCTTAACTGTGTTTGCTTGATGTCTGAAAACAAACCTATATGCTTCTGGTGTCAAGCAAGCACATTTGAGCTTCATTTGTAATTTTTGATGTGCTCCATGGATGTGCATTAGAAAATATTTATATGTAAATAAAATCCTAAAATTAATCTGCTCATCATATAAAGTGATCATGTGTCTTCAGAAAGACAACTTTTTCTCATTTTTGATGCATGAGACTTTTGTTGGCGTGGACTTTCAAAAAGATCAACAAAAATGATTAACGAATATTAAAAATGTGTTCCATTTGGAATGACATGAGGGTGAGTAAATGATCACAAATTAAAATTTTGGGGTTACCCATCTCTTTAAACATAACATTTCAAATACTAATATTTGTTGAAAGAATAAATAAATTTGACAATTTTGTAACCTTAACATAGACAGCCCAATATACTGTGGCACCAGTGGTAAGAGGATATACTGAAGAGGAAGTGAACTGAGAGGGGGTGGGGTGGCTGAGATTTTTAATGGAACTGCCTCTTTCTCTTCTCCTTGTCCTTTAAGCTTTGCTATTAAGCACTTTAAATTGTGTTGGTAAATCTATTGCATATTGCTTTTTTATTTATTTGTATTTTTTGTGTTTTCTCCCACAAACTTCTCTTGCAGTACTTGGTGTGGCCCTCATATATTGATCTTGTTATTTGTTTCTCTCACAGGGGTCGAGTCTCTCAAGCAGGCGACTCGCGCTATGCCCGAAAACAGAACAAATGGGTCCGCAACCGATTCCTCAAGAGTAAGTCTCGCTGAATACACATTTTTCCTTGTGTTTTGCAGTGTTCAAATTCCAAAGGCAGCTTATCTGATGCCCATAAGGCACCAAATCACAGCCATATTTTCCCTGGAATAAATTCCTGGATGACATTGCATGAAAGTTCCACCCCCTTAACATGAGTTTGTTGTCCTCCCCTTTCCATCTTGTCTCTTGTTTGAGGGTTTAATTGTCTGTGAGGTACAGTCTCTGCTGCTAGATGCTCAATAACACTGCAGCTGTCTTAGTTCAGAGTGCATTTTAGCCACTGGCTTCAATTTCCACCATTAGTGTTAAGTTCACTCATCTCAATTCTGAATTTATTGCTGGTCATTAAATATTGGGTTCACTTGTGGCTTGTCTGTTGTATTTTGGTCGCCCCCAGAGGTTACTGTAGCTGTGTCTCTTTTTCGTTTTCTTTCAGTACGGTCTAATGGTCAGGTAATCACAGCTGGTTTTAACGAGAAGGACTTCACACAGACCATTAAACACACAAACAGTTGTAGAGAAATACTGTGTATGTGTTTGAAGGCTACCCCTCCCTCACAGACAGCCTCAAAATTCCAAGGCTCAGGGTTCAGTATTTACTGGCCTTGGGTTGATAAAAGATCAAATGCTTGTAAAGTTTGGGTGTTTCAAGACACGGTCCGTCTGAACAGTTTGTACTATTACTTCCTAACAGACAGCAGCCGAATCAGAAAGCTCTTCGGTGGTTAAACAGCTGTGTGTTTGTGCTGATGACAGCAGGGTGTGAAGTTTATCTAGAGAAAGGAGGTAAAGGACACTTCATAACAATGGAGAGTATAAATGTTAGTTTGTTGCATAACAAAAGCTATAAAGTTAAAAGGAATGTGTGTATGTGCATGGCACTGGAGACGTTCACACAGGACGTGTAGCTTGCGTACAGAACAGCTACAAAGAGTGGGACAAAACCGAACACAGGGTCTAATGTAGAGGTCTTCACAGTGCACCCGAGACCCGTCGGCCCGGGACTGGGTCCGAATTTATTACTCTCGGGTACCGGGTCTGTTTAACATTGTGTGTAATACCCGTGCGAATCGGAGTGCAATCTCAAGCGCGTGTTATGTTTCTATGGCAACCAGAGCAGAGCTTCCGCCAAACCGTGCTTTGCATTTTCTCCAATGTTTATAATAGTACAAATGAACCGTCTTGTTTCATCTTAAAGTTTTGGTGGTCAGATTCAGACTCAATGAAGAGCAGAGAGCACAGATATGATCAAGCTGAACAAGCCACAAGCAATCGTCGTTATTATAGTTCAAAAGGGCAAACAGTTAAAGTTATTATGCGAGTTAACTCGAGTCAGAGTACATGTGCAAAATTGCATTTGTCATCCATCACCGTGACATCAAGTGGACTTTTAAAGCTGAAATAATGAGTGGATTAAGCTTGGAATAACGAGAGAAATAACATGGATGACATGACTTTCTTGTCGGTGGATTGTAATGCATCACAGCAAGTCAGGTTGCGTACGTTACAAGGAAGTGAGACGACGGCTACTAAAATTAGATACGACAAAAAGTTTTATTTTTTGCAACTTGTGTGAAATAATAGGCTATGTGACAATCGGGTCCAGTCGGGTTTGTGTCTTCCTGCCGGGTTCGGGTCCAGTTTTCAAATAATAGACGGGTCCAGGTCGGGTCCGGGCAGTACATTTATGGGATTTCACGAGGTCCGGGTCCAACTTTTGAAATGAACGATGGGTCCGGGTCGGTTCGATGTCAGCGCATTACGGGTCTCTTTCGTTTTGGGCATGAATTTTTGGACCTGTGAAGACCTCTAGTCTAATGCAGAGGCCTAGACCCAAAATGTAAACTTGCTGGAACATGATTTTTTCAAGTTAACATGCATTTTGTTTTTTGTCCACTTTGACTGGTCTTCCGACTCTTCTTTCCTGTTCTACTTCCTGTAAGCACCTCAACACTGACCAAACTAATGTCTTGGATTTACCTTTAACCCGGAAGTCCTTGGCCTTCACCACCTCTACCATTCTTCCCAACATTATATGGGCATTCCCTTTGGATTCTGACCCCTGTTTCTGAAGATCCTGGCCTGGATTACCCCTTGCTCCCCATCCCTGTGGAGACTACCAGCAATCCTGTTAGCCATAATGAGATTAGGCAGAGACAGTGGCTAGCCCTTATTAAGGGTAGTTTGTATCCCACCATTTACGGCTGAACCCTACACACGAGGGCAACTGGCATTTGGTCAGATGTCTGGGAATGTGGCCTTCCTCAATGACCATTGTGTCCTGACTTAAGTTACTGAAGAATCTTCTCTTGAGTTCTGCAAGGAGCCTTTTGGTTAGGTTCTTATAAAGTATTTTGCTTCACCAGATGGTTCCTGGTTCTTTGACCAGTGATCAGTCCTGCAGCGTGGCAAGTTTCTGCTCTTTCCATGCGGTATACCAAACCTTTTGCCATCCTAATTATTTAAGAAAATAATTAAATAAGAAGAGATTTGATCCTAGATGGTAATTGGATCCTCCAATCCTAGATTGGAGTCCTAATGGTAATTAGTTCAAATGTTTGGTCTAAGTTATGGTCTTGGACTAGGACTTGAGATAAACTTCAGTTCTACAACAATGATTTTAGTTTTCTAAGAAGCATTTAAACTTGTTGCCTTACTTCAAGTTCACCAGGCCAGTAGGTCTCAAGTCATCACAACTAAACCCCTTGCATCCATCCCCTCCTCTCTCCCACACTTTGCTGGACTCTGACCTGATTGTAGTCTGGTTAAGCTCCTGTGGCTGCCTGTCAGTATACTGATCCCTCCCTCCACACCCCACGCATCCTAGTGCCTCATGGGGCCCTCAGCTGACCGGTCTAATCCTGCAAGCATTAGAGTACTGATAGGAATTTAGAACGGTGGCAGGAGGTTGGAGTTTATGGGGAGGCCTCTTGGGGATAAGAACTGTGGGTTCATTGAGGGCAAACTTGCATTCATTGTCCTCCGGGCCTCTATGGGGCGATCAACATCTCCTCTTTCCTTTTTCAGTCAGTGGCTTTGCTTGTAAATCGAAACAGACTCTGAGCTGATATGAATAAGCCGGATTGGCATATTGGTCTTGTTGCCCCAAGCTGACAGCTGTGAAGGGAGCATCACCTTCAGAACAATCAGAAATTGTTCGGAAGAAAAGTTCTTGTTTTGTTGCCCTTATTAAAATCAATTAATTTGCGGCTAATAATCAGTGTGCTACCTTCTTGAGCTGTGCTGTTTGAATCCTACTTTTGATAGCCGAATTCAGGATTAGGGTGAACCTGAGCTCCGTTTCCGCTTCCCTAGGGGAGGAGAGTAGCTTGAGGGGTAACCGTGACAACAGTTCAGTCGACAGCTCAGGGAGGCAATGTGAGCACTAAGTAACAGTCTCTTGCCTATTGTCAACGATAGGGGAAATCCTGAGTGAGATGCGCGACAGGTGCAACATAGAAAAGTGTCCCCTTACACACACCTCAGGACACGCCTCACACTCGCTAAGTGCATTCCCGCAGAATTACGATGCCAACCGTTTGCATATGGACCTTTGTCCATAGGTGTTTATACATGAATGTGTGTTGAGTTTGTGAATGGCACACTGTGGAAGATTTTGCTGAAGATGACCACGTAAATGTAAACGTAATTAAGGTATGAAAAGAGTTGAAAAAAGCTGTTAAGGTGTTGACCGGGTGTTCACAACATTACAGCCGGTGTCTTGTGCTGACATCCATATCCACTGACCTAGGCTCTCTTATCACACAAACAGCAGCAGGTGTGATGACTGCTCAGTGTTTCCTGATGCCCATGTCTTTGGAGACTCTGGAAAAGATCTGCCAGTTGGTGAGCGAGGGGTCTTTTCACATCTCAAAAGGCGGCAGCCGCACGGCTGTCTGCCGTGGGTGCACTTCAGAGGTGGTGCAGCTCATTTAAATGAGGTGTGCCCATTTAGGCAGATATTTGAGATCTCTGTGGTTAGAAACCCTTGTTCTCTCGTCTTTTCCACCATTCAGGTCTGGCAAGATTACTTGACTTAGATTTCACTGAGATTTGAATTTTGGGTGGGGGAAAGCCCTCCGTTCAGCATCTGTTTACCCCAGATGGCCATCGTTGACCCAGTTCCCTCTAATTTCTATACCCCAGAGAGAGGTACAAAAAAAAAGTCCTCCACTCCCCACATGGCTCAGGTAGACCAGGTGTCTCTGTGCAGGCCCACCTGCTGCCGCTCTTTTCTGATAAGCACAAAAGCGGACATAAAGACTGAAAAATTGTCTTTGATTCAGGAGCGACGGCAAGCAACATGCAACAAGGTTTAGTTTGAGGTAAAGAGATGCTTTACATCAGCTAAGTGGACGCTGGGTCTCTTGTGTGCAGGAACACCTGTGCAATTGGTGCCAATGCAAAAGCTTTCTAAGATGATGTTAACATGATGAATTACTTCAGGTTTCCTGAGAGATCTTTGCCTAGTGTAATAAATTAATGGATTTATATTTTTTAATTTTCAATAAATGTGTCAAAATTGACAGCAAGTATTAGATATTGAATTGTATTTAAATCATCATTTTAATACATTTCATGAAATATAATACTCACTGGACGATCATAAAATGCTTTTAATGATTACATTAAATGATGTTCGGTTATAAGATCATATTTATTTGTTTATAACCTGAATTTGTATTTTGGTAGCACTGAAACTCAATTTTACATTTTGATAAAGGTTTTGTTAGAAAAAAAATAATTGAATGTACTATTTATGTATTAATTTCAATAATTCAATTATTATTATTTTTAATTAATACATTGTACTTTTTGATAACTTTTTGTTCAGGTTTTAGAATGCCTATTAGTCTGTTTAATATTCTGGGTGCTGTTGTTGTTGTTCTGGATTATGTCATACTTATTGGTGTCATCTAGATAAGCAACTAGACTGCATTTGGAGGCATTCCAGTGGTTGGCCAAGGGTTAAATCAGAAACGGTCTGTTCCTTTTTGCCAGACGTGGAGTAACTGTTTGACAAAGAATTTAATTCTCTTTAACTACGGTTACAAACAATGTTCAGTGGTTATGTACTTTGAATTTTATGCAAATTCAGTTTTTTTTTTTTTTTTTTTTTTTTTAAGAAATGTTTTTTGGAAAATGAGAAAATGTAAGGAAAAAAAGAGGGCTCACACATAAAAAAATGTGTCGCTTTCAGGTCAGATTCCACACTCAAATATTTTTTTGTGCAATTCAGCAATTATAATTAATAAACAGGCTACACATCTTGAGAGCTCTTTCATATTCATGCTTGTAAAACTGACAAACATAACCTTTTTTTAACCATTTTTAAGTATAGGATGCCAAGCCATTTCAGAGTAGTTTGACAGTTCAACTAGACAGTGTTTGAAAATAGTCTGTTTGAAAAATATCATGCCAGAAAGATGCCTCTTCAAAACTGTTTATCACAGCAGGACAATTGTGACTGCTTATGTCTACATCATGATTTAATTATGCCATTTATTTTGTCTTTGTAGTTGTTACATTTGAGTATAAAGAATACTATTAAGTAATATGCGCCTGCCTTTACATGCACATGAACTATAATGACATCCTATTCTTAATCCATAGGGTTTAACATTAGGTTGGTCCACCCTTTGCAGCTATAACAGCCTCAACTCTTCTGGGAAGCCTTTCCTCAATGTTTAGATGTGTTTATGGACATTTTTAACCGTTCTCCTTGCAAACTGTTCCCACAAAGTTGGGAGCATGAAATTGTCAAATGTATTGGTATGCTTGAGTATATTAAGAGTGCATTTCACTGGAACTAAAGGACCACGCCCAACCCCTGAAAAACAACCCCACACCATAATCCCCCCTCGATCAAACTTTACACTTGGCACAATGCAGTCAGGCAAGTACCGTTCTCCTGGGAACCACCAAACCCAGACTCGTCCATTGGATTGCCAGACAGGGAAGGTTGATTTGTCACTCCAGAGAACACGCTGAACTGGTCTAGAGTCCAGTGGTGGCGTGCTTTACGCCACTGCATCCGGCGCTTTGCATTGCTCTTTTTAGTTGTACCATGGTGATGTCACATTGAAATGTCATGAAATATTATTGATTTTCAGTATTAATCCAAACAGATTGATAGTCTCTAGTACTGGGTTAAAATGATATGGTCTCCGTTGTTTGTGATTTTAGAGCAGCACTAGACAGCCAAGAGAAAAAGAGATGTAAACTAATGAAACTTTTTTATTTATACTTTCCTATATATTCCCATTTTAAGCAGTTTAACCTGTAATTGATGTAGATAATGTGTCTATTATGTTTAATAAGGGAGGTGGGAGGATTTGATTGAAGCATGACAGCAGGTCATGGCCTCTCATTTTAAGACAAAAATGAGTTTTTCCATTGCTGGTTGACAGATTTTTAAAATTAGAGTGTCTCTGTGTTCCAGGAGGCCAAGTGTGATTTTTACCACTTGCAATGTATGATTTTATCTCAAAGGCATGAGTTTGTTTTTGTTTTTTTCATCTCAAAGGCACGTAGGAACTAAAATAAGTTTCAGAAAGCCTGTTTTTTAAGTTCTAAACACAGTGTTTCTCACTAAGCCAAGCATTAGGTTGGGTTATTTGAACAGGCCACAACCCTGTATAACTTCGGGACCTAACTTGTCCCACTCCGTTTGCTCTGTAGACATGAATGATGCCTCAGATCATGAGAAGAAATGTGCTATAATAATACCTGAGGACCAGAATAACATACCCTGTAGTTTCTTTTTTTGTGACCAGAACACCCATGTGTATGTGTTTAATGCATGGGCCTCTCATTATCTGTGCACGTCTGCTGTATTGTGCATGGATCAATAGCGTTGAGGGAGGCAGAGTGAGGTCGTCTCTGCAGACAGTGTCAGAATCCGGTTGGAGATTATCGAGCAGCAGTGATTCAGCAGATTCAGGCTGCTGCAGGCCCTCCCTCCATCACTCCATATGAGTACGCCATCCTCTTGTCCTTGACATTTTTAATTGTTTAATTGACAATTGTTAAATAAAATTTGACTTTTAGTCTATCGGCTGCAAGTTCTCATTTACTTTTGAGTGCAACCCCACCTCTCAAAACTGGATTGAACCAAGACCCCCCCCCCCAAGAAAAGATCTTCCACTCCTTCCGTTTCATCGTAAACGGATATTGACTAAATTCACTTAGAATAAAATACATTTTAGCAGATATCAAATTTACAGTCTTTCTCGGACCTAAAATGGACCAAAAATAATATAGATCAGTATGTGGCACTGAACAGATGTTTTGCACAATCATATGCTCTATAATGAGCCTATACCTAATTTGCAAGTTGCAAATCGTGATCATTGTTTTTCCCAATGGACTCAAGCTGAAAGTCAAGGAAAGTAATTTAATCATTAGCCTAAGGTGGAACGTTAACTGAGTTCACTGTGTTCACACAATTACATTGCACCATAATTATTCTGCAAGTTTAATCAAAATGCATTTCATCAGTGTCATCTTTTGTCATTTATCTTCAGGGCCTTCTAGCAATGTGCCTCCTGTTTACGAGTCTGGATGTGACAGATGTGACCAATTGGGAGACTACTGTACTTAATCCTGCTGTAGAGATCCTGGACTGCCTCCAAAAGGTTTGACTCGTTTCCTTTCTTGTTTAGTTGATAAATAATGTCTCCTTTTACACCCTACTGATCATGATTTGTCTTGTGAACCCAGCCGTGGAGGTTCTGCATAATCGTTTTGTTGCTAGTTTCCTCTCACTGATTTGTGAATGCTTATTTTTTACATCCTTTATAGAGTGGAGACTAACAAAAGTGTTGTTTTTAATAACATTCAGTCATTAGGTATCATTTCTAAAGATTTTTAGGCCAATTACTAATCCCCATTCATAGCACATCTACTTTTGAAACTTCCAGGGAGAGCAGCCATCCACACAGCCAATCAGAGCTGAGGGGTGGAGTCTCGCAACAAACGGAGTCATCACATGTGCGATCTGTGCGAAAAGGTGATCATTGGCGACTTGGAATGGACGGGTAAGTTTCTGCAAACTAGAAAACCATTGCATTCTCAAACCTCTTACAAGAAGACTATTGAGGCTAATATTTGAACTGTCCTGACCTCCAGCACACCAGAAGTCCAAAAACCATCTTTATCAAGTCCGCAAGAGGAGAAAAGCCGAGCAAGCCTCAGATCAGGACACAAACCCTACCGAACATAAAAAAGACATTCATAGGCAGGTACCTGTACTATAGCACCCACCTCAAGGCACTGATGGGGCTTATTGGGGTCAAGCTCACATATGGACCAAAGAAATGAAGGGCTCGTAATGTCTTTTCAGATCAGATATAAGAATGTGCTTTCAGATTCATTGGTTTGCAGTGATACCTCAACTTTCCCTGTGGAGTAGCAGAACACACTTTAGGGTCTATGATGTTTAGACACATGGTTTTTCCCATCTGCCAAAGACCAAGGGTTACTGCTAATGTCTGGATTTGGATACTTTCACTGGACAGATGTCTTTCCTGCTGCTGTTTTGTCTTGAGTGGTGCACTTTTTAACCACATCTAACCACGACTGGTGCTCTTAAACCACACTGCGGTGAGCGGTTCTAACCTCTTTGGCTATTCTGACTGAACTCAAAATTCATCACTGCTGATGTTGGATTACTGGATCACAGTTTCGCCTGCTGATCAAGAACGGAGGTTATTTTTTCCTTATTTAATCTGATGCTTGACTTTATTTGGAAGTCTTTGGAAGTCTGATCGGTTCAGGCACATGACTATAACTTTAAGCTTACGTGGACGTTCTTTCCTTAGGATTCTCAGTGCCTTTGCTTTTTCTATCACAACGTCCAATCAAATTTTTTTACTCACTTAAATGCCTTTCCAAACCCATTTATTCTTTCGTGGAACACAAAACGAGACATTTTGAGGAATGTAAACACAGCTCTTATCCATACAATGAATAAATGACAATCCGGCACCAGAAGACTTGGAATATAGCCTGAGTTGTATGGGTTACCTTTTTATGTTTTAAAAGGTAAAACAAATATATTTTTAAAATATATTATTTTGAGAACCATTAAGGAAAGAAAGAGATTGGAATATCAAAAGGTTTACGAATGAATCCTTAGTTAATATTTTAAGACTCCGCTGCATTTGCCTTTTGGTTTAAGTATTTTTATTTCAAGATTTTTACAGAATGATCTTTAATTGCAGTGCATATATTATGTAAATGTCATTAAAGGGTTTTTTTATAATTTAAATGACTCACCTGAACAGGTTTGTGTTTATCTAATCAAATGAGGCAGAAAACTTTTAGCATGAAATCATCAGGGTTGCTTGGGCGATGAGCCACCAATACCTGCTGCACAATTTCGTAATCCTTGGCTGGGATCCACAAGCTACCTATTTTTTTCTTTCTCCCTCTCTTTTGATCATTGCTTCATGTCAATGTGCTCCAGTGTGCCAGTTCATTTTCAGTTCAAGTCCACAACGTAACCCTCATAAGCCTCCCTGTTCAGGCTAAATATACATCACATACAATAGCGGGAAGGGAGAGTGTTTACACAGTGCCTGTAAGTGGCTGTCCCACATTTGCGCTGATTTGGGTCACTGATTTAGACTGAGCGGGTGGCGGTGATTCCGCTATAAGGGGAGTGACAGGCAGCCTCTCATCCTTGTGTGTTTGTGTGTGTGAATGTGAGTTTTATTTTAGCTTTGCGAGAGTTCAAGGCTTGGCGGGAAAGTCTTAGTGGCTCAGCTGAGCTTCCTCTTGATGGATAACAGCACATTTAGATCAGGGAGTTCTCAAGGATGAAAGTGAATGGAAAAAGAAGGCAAACGGCAGACAGCTGGTGTTTGTTGACCTTGCACTTAACTACTAAAAACTTAACTACTTTTACTTGTCTGACCACTACCACTTTTCAATTATTTTCTCATCCTTATGTTGTGCCAAACTGTTTGATTTTCTTTTGTTGAGATGCTTGCCTTGTGATTTAAAAAAATGTTCTGGTCATTCAGGCTACTGTACATCCACATTAATCCGGATAGATTTGAAAACGAGGTTTTCGTTTGAAAACGCTCTCCGTCCACACTAGCGTTTTCAGGCGTTTTCCGACGTTTCAGTGTAGATGAGAAACTTCTAAATTCAATTTACTTTGAAACTTCACAAAAGCATACTGAGATGAGACAGATGGGAAAATAAATAATAATGTTATCGCACAATAACAGGATAATTTTATTTAGCAAAATATCTCACCATCACTGATGCGTCCAGGTCGCATTCAGTCACCATATGTTTGGTCTAAAACGCAACTCCTGTTTTGCCGCAGGACAGCAAATGTGAGTACATTATCTGTCATCTTTGCATTAGTGTGCTATAAAGCACATATTAAGTAACATAGAAAGTAACATATTTTAGCAATAGTGTAAAAATGAATAACACATAACAGGCACAATACCGATAAACATGAATATCTATTGGTACTACATGGATCACATGACTAAACTTACGTCATCGTTTTGAAATACCTCCGGTTTCACTGTCCACACTACAACGCGAAAACGGCGTTTTCAAATTTATCCACTTTGGAGAGCGTTTTCCAAACGATACGTTTTTGTTGACTTAAAACGGCGTCGCGGTGTGAACGGAAGGCCAAAGCGGAGAGAAAAATATAAGTTTTCACGAAATATAACATTTCACGAATTCTCAGTGATAACTTTGTGCCCAGTGTCATCAGACCATGTTTATGGTTCAGTCCCTATTCAAATGCAATTGCATGGAAAAGACCGGCACAGTCTTCAAAACTTTTCTTGAGTCATTTCAACTTATTGTTTTTCAGCTAATCAGTATATTTTGAGTGAACTGCTATTGTGAGCAACACTTTCCTACAATGCTTTTAATGTTTGCTCAACCCTTAGCTTGCTTTTGTTATCTTTAATGCAGTTTGTTCGTTATGCAAGAATATTTGTTTACTTCTCACTGGGATGATTAGCCAGTTTATTCTGCTGTTGGCTTGATTCTCTTTTTCCCCACTCTCTCCCTCCCAACTACTGATTCTTGAATAAAAGAAAACCAGCTGATTTCATGTTTAAATAGTCCAAGGTAAGCCACGCTGAGAACTGGAGAATTGGGTCAAGTTTGTTTGCTTAATTATCCTGTTATTTTCATAGATCTCCACTAGTAGAAAGTCACGATTACTAAGAATTGGGAAAGTGTGCACTGAATCCTAAGGCTAATATCTAAATTACTTAATATCTTGTGGTTTGCTTGTAAATATTTGTTATGTGTATGTCAATGTGTCACATGATCCTTCAGAAATTAAATGCGCTGTTTTGTTGCTCAAGAATTTTTTTATATACATTTTTAAAACAATTTTGAAGCTTAATATTTTTCTGGAAACCGTTATTTTTTTAGGATTAAATTGAATCTTTTGTAATATTAATGTCTTTATTGTCACTTTTGATCTATATAATGCATATTTGTTGAATACAAGTGAGTGAAATTTTAAGTCAGTGTATATTAGTTTGTACTTTGCAAGTATAAGAATTGGGATTTAGCCTATGTGTGTGTAGTGCCCTGTGTTGGTGAGGGCAGTGTGTCTGTGTGAAGTGAATAAGGGTCATGGTTAGACACAGTCCATTCCCTCTGCTGGCCCCCTATCAAGGTTCGGTAGCCTTCAAAACCCAACCAACATGCATGATTCGGTTTCCTTTCATCATCTTATCTTGCTCTCTCCTTCATTTTCTCTGATACTCCCCCTCTCCTCTTACCTTTCCCCTTCATTACCTGAATATCAGCTTAAATGGGGAGGTCATGTCTTCATATTCTCTTTTCTCTCAGTATTTCTCGTTTTCCCTCCACTATCTCTGTCTCTCATTTTCTTTTTTTCTTGCAGTAATGATGGTGTGAACTAGAGAATGAATCATGTTTTGGAGTGCAGTGGAACAGTCTGTACACCCAGTCCTTACCAGAGGTCAGCTTTGTGTTGAAGTTAGTAATAGCCATGCGGCAGACTGTGCCTCAAGTTCACCGTCTTTCCTCAGAATTGGTGTTAGGTATATACAGTATAGGTATATAATGTATTGCATAAACCGGATAAACACTGATAACATACAGTACCTTTTAACATGTTGTACTGTGACCTGACAGTGAACAATATCTGTGTGCGTTCAGGGACCTGGGCGCCGTCAAATGTTTTGTCTGTCATTCTCTACTATAACTCTGTAGTTTAATAACCAGGTGTGTGTAGCTTTCTTTGAATTAATTGCTTTATGTATGTGCAATCACATCTAAATTGTTTAAATATCATGATTTCAACCCAAGATTCTTACGAAAAAGGGTTTGTGAACACGTATTGCTTTTCTGGTTTCCTAAACACGGGGTGTGTTTGAAGACTTACCTTGCTGCCTTACCAGGCAATGAAAATCATAGGCAGCATTTGCACACGAAAGTTCCTCACAAAACTGATTTCGGACAAGATTCAGATTTTTTATACCACTAAAAATCTGTATTGATAATAAAATGATAACTTGCGTTTAGAAAGCATCAGGAAACACAGCAGCTAAATGATAGAAAGAATTTACCCCTCATTCAGACGAAGTCGATCGTCAAACCCTTCTGTAAACTGGTGGAGGTTGTTGAAATGGGGATCCTTGAAGTGCTTCAGGTCAATACATCCAACAATCGAACATTTTGACTAGCCCTCTCGTAACTTCTGCATCATTGAGCTTGGACCACAAAATCGGAGCGAGAAATAATAATGGCGGATTTTTCGTAGTGTTGGACCGGTAGTCGATGTCCTTATTTGTCAGTTCCGCTGCAAATACTGTGACGTAATTGTTCAAAAAACGTCATAGACAACAGATAAATCTGAACAGGTTGAAAAATATGACCAAAACAGAATATAAAGATATAAACGAAGCACCTGAAGAGAATAATTTCATCTTTTCTCTACTTATACACTCCAAATATACAACAAAATGCATTTAAGGGCTAAAAAAGTGGATTTTGCATGATATGTGCCCTTTAATAACACTGTTGTACAGTCAAATTAAGTATACCTGTGCCACAAACAGTACACTCACTATGCTGATGAAGAAATTTGACATTCAGGCCCCGTCCACACTACTGCGTTTTCGTTTAAAAATGGAGAATTAAAACGAATACGATCTCCGTCCACACCAGCATTTTATCTGCGTATTAGAAATGATCTCCGTCCACATTAAAACGACTGAAAACGCAGATCACATGACCATTCACCAACACTGGGCATGTGCGTGCCGGTGTAAACAGTAGTTGACGAATCAGGAAGGATACGTCATGACTGATAACACCCAATCATAACCGAGCGTGAGCCTCTGCGTCAGCGTTTCTGAAGTCCTTCGTTTTGTCTCATCCACACTAAAACGGCCTCCGGTGTTTTAAAACGCAAAACGGAGCTGCAGCGTTTTCTAAACTTCTCCGTTTTAGGTCTCCATTTTCCCGTTTTAGTCTGGACGGGAGGCGCAAACGTCAGCAAAAGGTCTCCTTTTAAACTAAAACGCAGTAGTGTGGACGGGCCTCAGTGTAAACATTCCCTAGTGTACGCTTAAAAAAACAAAGCACTCTTTGGGCTTTAGAAAGGCTGCTGCCTATGTAGTGAGTAGAGCAGCAATATTAATAACAGAGCTCAAGTGTGCATGAATTGTGGTTTATTCCACTATTTAGCTCCCTCTTTTTCTGAGGAGTTTGGATTAGGCCTGCGTAGTCAGAGACAGTGTGATCGCTCTTAAACTCGTCTTGAGTCTACAAGATAATCCTAATCCCCTTAGACAAAACACCAGGCCATCTGGAGCTATCCTAACAAATGCAGCTAATACACTCCACAGCCAGTCAGACACAGACACTGATAGTAACTTAACACACAACAAACAATACTACAGACAGACGTGTGGGCACATGCAAGAGTTTGATCCAAAAAGCAATTGTTTTATCAGTGAAAGTAAATTAGAATCGCTCGTAATTAACCTTGAAGAGTGGATCAGTCTTTGTTTTGGACCAAAAGAGCTTACTTGAAAGCCTGAATAGTATTTACCAGAATTTAGAGTGTCGTAATGTCGAGGCAAGGATAACACAAACATTGCAGTTTGTAATCGCTCTTTTTTACCATCAACTAATTTGCATGAGTGCCCGTAATACGGGACTGTGTTGACATTCACAATATCCATGACTTCAGCACTAGCACTTGTTTTTAACACCATAACGGTGTCGTCAACTGGAAAACACGTTATTTCCTGGCACAACACATCATGTTATCTTCATAAGGGACCCAGTATCTCTATTTTAGTCCTAACCCAAACACACGAGACTAATGCCACACTTTAACGAAGGTCGGGCCCACTATCTTTTCACATTCATGCTCCCAAGGTTGTAATTTGTGGCATTTCATCACATTTTTCTCAGCTGGGTTCTTAACATATCTGAGCTATTTAGTCTGGTTTGAATGTTTCTCATGTTGTTGCTTTGCAGCCAAATGAGATTTGGATGGAATCAGGACAAAAATAAGTTGCAAACTGAGTCCAGCCAATGCTGACGTGTTATCCCTAAGTAGCATAACTCAATTGAACGTGCATTTGAACCATTGTTCAGTTTCTTTTTGTGCATATGTGGTGGTCAGATGCTGGCAGTGTGGTTGGACGACCCATTTCCTTGTTTGTGTTGGCTGCCGGCCTGTCTGCTACTTTGTGCCCCCATTTGACTGTGATCCATAGGTGTCCTGCTACTTAACAATACATTTACGTCTATATACGTTTCCCTGCAACTCCCTAAACGCTATATGGATCCTGTTATTCGAGCCCATGTATCTTTATCAGAAAGCCTCAGGGTATTGTTATCTGGTCTAAAACACGGAACTTGAATTCCACACATCTCTCAGCGTGAATGTCATGCAAAATAAGCCGGGAGACTCGTATTTATGCTCATTCCTGTGGTGAGGGAAGGACCTTGCCTGGTAATGTCTCAATAACACTGGATTGGACACAGTGGTGCGGCCTTGCTTGGTTTATTCGATAAGAGGCCATCAGTTCGCAATAATAGCCTTTACCGGCAATACTGCAGGGAACCATCTTGGCCATCACTTAAGAGCACAATGTTCCCTTCTAAACACCTAGTGGTTTGTCTCTGTGTCTTGTCTGGGGTGGTTTTTCCCATCGTCAGCACTTCCTCAACATAAACCGTTACAGTCTTGTTTTTATGGTCTCAATGTCTGGTTTGTGGAACCTGGTGAAACTGCCATAGGCGTTGCTTCGATCATTTAGGAGTCCTCAGATTTGCATGAAACTCATTGCAACCATAAAGTAACAGTTAACTGGCTTCCTAGGAATAAACACACCCTTTAAACGTTTGAGATTATCTACTGAGATGATGATGTTGTGGAAGGATAAACGGGAAATTTGCATGACAGCACTAAACTTTTGACTTGTTTGATCCACATTGGTATTTGTGGCTTAGAATTCCCCACTGAGTCAAGAAAAGTCTGTCCGATTGGCATGTTTTGACCAACAACTGGTCATAAAATAACTGTTTGCCACTTTCACTTCTCGCAGTTTCACAGTAATGTCTATTATAGTTTACTTGTTGCAAACAAAATACTTCTGATTTGATAGAAGCCTGGAAAACTTTGGCAAATACAGAAAAAAAATATTTTTCCAAATATTTTGTTGGGCTGCTTTACAGTGAACTTCAGTAAAATTTTGGTTGGAAATAGACATGGCTTTTTAGAATATACACTACTGTTCAAAAGTTTTAGGTTAGTAAGATGTTAAATATTTTTATAACAAGGCCGTGTTAAGTCTTTTGGTTGTCAAGGCTGCATTTATTTGATTAAAGATGCAGTAAAAATTCTTATTGTGAATTATTATTAAAAAAAATATATAAATTCACTTTTTATATATTATATATATAACTTTTTTATATAAGCAGCCATTACTCCAGTTTTCAGTGTCACATGATCCTTCAAATATCATTCTACTTGCTGAGTTGCTGCTTAATTAACAATTATTAATGGTGCTCAGTTATTTGTTTTGGTGCTTATCAATGTTGAAAACCATTTTTGTGGCTAAATTGGACACACACACATATATACATACACGTGTGTTTGTGTTTGTGTATGTGTTTGACAGCACTAATATATATATATATATATATATATATGTGTGTGTGTGTGTGTGTGTATTAGTGCTGCTCAAACGATTAAAATATTTAATTGCGATTAATCGCACTATAGTTATAGTCACTAGTTGACTTACGATTAATCACACATTTTTATCTATTCTAAATGTCACTTGATTTCTTTTTGTCCCATAATTTTTTTTTCATTTGAATGCTCTTATCAACATGGAAAAGTGGATCGGCTTGTTTTGTGCAAATGTTTTTTATTGAAAACAACATTGGCATATACTGTGCTCAAATTCACAATAAAAAATTCTCACTTAGAGCAAATAATCTCTCACACAATGTAACCCTGTCCATCAATAAAAGGGTGAAAGAAATGCTGACGAAGTCCTAATCTCCGACGAGGGACGGAGAATTCGCATCAGCTGTATGTGTGTGCTTGGCCATCATCAAGTGGTATTTCAGACTGGAAGTGCTGCGACGATGATAGCTCAGTTCACAACAACAAAACACACAGATCACTTTGGTCTTGTCAATGGGACCATTTGGCAACTTTTTTAAAGTAAACTTTCTATTCAGGATCTTATTGGCATCCATTTCGGCGTCCCAGCGCTCGTCATCCACTCAAAACGTAACGATAACCTACTATTTGGCCGGCTCGAGCCAAACGGTGTCAACAAAACGTCCTGCGCAGCGCAAGCCATTGAAATGAATGTATTTCATAGCGCAGCGCGCGCATGCTGACGTCCTTTTACAAAAGCATGTGAAAGAAAACTACGAAGTTTGCTGGGCCAAAAAGATTGTAAATCGCGCGATAAAAACATTTATGCCGTTAAAATGGGTTTGCGTTAATGCCGTTAGTAACGCGTTTAACTGACAGCCCTATATATATACACACCCATACATGGCATAAAAATGTTTGAAATCCCCTGGATTAGATTACACGCAGCTGTGACTAAGGGATGATGAACAGTAGCTTTGTTTGAATCTTTGTCTTTTTCTGAGTCCTTGGCAGGAGTAGAATAACAAGTTGCTTTATGTAACTGCACTCTTCTAAAATCACATGTTTTTTTAAGATCAACCACTCTCCCACAACTTCCATTTGTACTTCTTCCTTTTTCAGGCCAATGTTTGTGTCCTTTTTGTCAGTTCATGTTGTTGAGGAAGCATGCTGGTCTAATGCAGGATATCTGTGGACTTGTGTTTGTTGTCCTCTCATGCTTGTGGAATCAGCCACCTGTTAAACAAGCGTCTGACTCACTCTGGTTTTGTTTGACAGGATACACCACATGCATATGTTCTCGCTCCTACTTACTGCCAGCTGGCTGGGCATTAGGGATTCTCAACTCTCACACATGTAAAGATGCAGCACTTGGATGTGTCCTTTATCTCTTTTTTCCCCATAATCGATATTTTGGACGATGAGTCCGTTTCTGATGTAAATAGGCCCGTGCTAGACTGAACGTGGTCTCATGTTTCAATAACGTTTTGGCCCTCTTTTCTTTACAACACTCACTCCACGTCTCCACTTCTGTTCTTTCCAAGCTCTCACTTGCACCAACTCTCTTTCTCACAAAAGAAAAAACCACTCCTCCATCACAGATTTTTATATCAGTCCAATAGCATGTTACATTCTCACATAATTCTGCCTTACGTCAGCATGCTTCACATTCCCTGTTGTTTACACTGTTAATTATGCAAGAGATTTCTTATTCTGTCAGTATAAGCATTAACATTATTCAGATTGCTCTCATACTCAGATGCATGTTTTGTATTCTTCTGCATTTATTTGTTAAAAAATAGAGTAAACAAGCAATATTTTAATCAGATTTACTCCTGTCATTACTGCAGTCTTCAGGGTCACATGATCCTTCAGAAATAATTCTTATGCTAATTTGTTGCTCAAGAAACATTATAAATGTCAAAAACAGTTTGACATTGCATAATTTATATTTGACATTAAAAATTATTTGA